>JAGXEW010000640.1:0-69151 GCA_030684275.1 Acipenser oxyrinchus oxyrinchus
GTGCATGTACAGTGATGCCCAATGGGATGATGGATTGCATTGAGTGGGTTCCATTTAAATTCAGCCTACTGGCATTTACCAGAAGTGAATGAAAGTAATTGTGTTTATTTATTTATTTTTTTGTCATTGTGTGTGGGCCTTCCCAAGTCTTTAGCCAAACCTGTTGGGTTAAATTTGAAGTGTTTTGATTTGACTTCTTGGGATGTTTTAGTGTCAAATGAACAGTTTGGTGGAGTTGTATTTAACAAGTTTAAAAATAGAAATAGCCCATTACTTACTGTAAGATCTGAAATTGTCCATTGTTGCCATACTGGTTATGTCGGCACGTTTGGGTGTTCCTGCATGTCTGCAGATTGCGTTGGATACAGATTATCTGTGTAACTCGATATTGACATGACTACTGTATTAGCTTTGCTGGGCCACTATAGAGCTGGCACAATATTATTACCAATAATTATGCATTCAAACTAAGAGACGGATAGCAAATAATGAGTATATTATTGCAAATAAGATGTTAAGTAGCTCTTCTGTACTCCAGGGTGGGGGGTTGGATGGGATGATGACAAGATGTTGATTTGTTCCCAGATGGTGGGATTATGTGAAATTGGCCTTTGCCCTACTTGTGCGATTCCTGTATTTCTGAGGATGTTGAATCCGCTGCAGTACAGTAAAACAACCTAGAGGGATGTTGTGTCGTCCTTTCTTTGATTCATATTTTATATTTTTCTTCATTCATTTCATTACCCCCAAATTGGTCTACTTTCATCTATATTTAAGTGTTTACTTTTTCTTCCTTACTTAACATCTTCCTGCTTAACCTACGAGGCGTGGCGTTCGAGGTGACTGTAAAAGCAGTGCTATTGAGGGAAATATAAAGTAATGAAGTAAAATGGGTGGCTGGCTTAATATCCTTTTTTAAATTTATTTATTGAGGTTTTGCTCAGTATCTAGGGTTTAAATCTTGATCATTGAGCCGAAATGTAATGGTTCATCTGTTGACCTGATTGTGTTATGAATACATTTGTTGCAACTTGAGAGGAATGCTAATGTTTATTTATGGTTGGAGCTTTTTCCTGCAGTGTCCATTACGTTTTATTGTATTCTTTTGAAGGAATAGGTTTATGTATTTAAAGCAGTTGTTTCTTGTTCTTTTTTCAAGGAAGTTGAGTCTGCATTTCTAATTTACTGTCTGAATTCTGAGATGGCTTTTACCATTAATATTTCGTGATTGTGGAGGAGTGGTTTTACCCCCCAACCAACATTTGATACCAAGAAATTGATCCAACTAGACCCAACAATTTATGATTGCTTAATTTAAGTAACACATTTTTTTTATTTATTTAGGTATTGCTTCTACATTGAACTTGTGTTCCTTTTTTGTTTTTCAAAAATAAGTTAGACAGTACACTTCCTTGGATACAAATCGGTTCTTTTCATTTGCCTTCTTAACATCTGACATTTTCTTGTTTTTTCTTGGGGCACTGAAATGGTTCTCGATCACTTCTATGTGCTAATTGTATACCTGTGGAGAGGAGGAGTTGAATGAGCAAAGTACAGTATTCAATGAGGATGATCATCCATGCTTGCTTGCTTGTATCACAGTTCATACCGTTTGCTGTTCTTCCAACCTATTTCATATGTGTATGCATTAATGTTCAGGCTTCTATTGTATGTTTCCACCAATTATTTTCCTGCTCCAGTCATGTGTTTTATTGAACAGAGAAAAACTTAGCTTTTGGGTGTTCTCTGAATAATGGCCGTTGCTTACATTTGAAGTTGAAATAAGTTAATCTTTTTGTTTTGACTTGAGAAATCAATGAACATTTGTGTTTCTATAAGTTCTTTTAAAAATATATCCTCCAACATAAAGTATATCTGAATTGCTTTTCTGCTCCCTCTGTGGCCTTGTTCAGACTGAATCTCCACTCGGATCTCTACAGCGGTTTGGTATCAATATATTTAATCTCCTATAAACCTGATAAATTCCTGTTCTAAGTGAGTTTCTGTACTGCATTGCAGATGGAAATGATTACTCAAGATCAAGCAGGCGACACAACCATCGACATTCTTTTGACATGGTTTTTTTTTTCTAATTTCATGTTCATCAGATTGTGACTGGTTTGTATTTGATCTAGCTCTCCCTCATGCCCCTGTATCTTAATCTCCGATACATTTTCTGTTTGGGCATCTCGTATATAATGTCTGATTTTCAGAATATTCTTTGGTATTAGATTTATATAATTCTACCATGATTGGATTGATATACCCCAGTTGAAAGATGCATTTTTATCAGATCTCCCTGGTTGTCCGAGGACTTAAAGATGAGTTTCCACAGGTTAAAGTTTTGATCTGCAGGCCAGGGAACAAATTGTTCTTGATATTGACCTCCCCTCCCTTCTACAGATGGTTTCTTCCAAGTCTCAGCCAGAATGAGTAGAAAAGCATTCTCAATGCAGTGAGCACAATTGACTTCTGCCTGTGCAAAATATAATGTTCTATAATTTGTCTTACTAAAGTGCGTATTTGTACTTCACAGAAGGTATGTATTACCTTGGAGATGGAAATAAATACTTTCAATTGCAGGATCAACAAGGACAGGATTGAACAAGCCCCAGAGCATGGTAAAGACTGCTGTTTAAGCCACTGTTCAGAAGTTGTGCTCAGTATGTCACAAACTTGGAGGTCATTGTCACACATGGAATTCAAGGGACATCCAAGAATTAAGCCCACGATCTACTTTTGGCAATAAAATTATACAGAGTTAGGCATGTTGGTTCCTATTCATTTTCAAGGAAATCTATTACACTGAAATCATTCATGACAGGGCACCCTCTTTTTAAAATCCTGTTTTATCAAGGAAATCTGTTAAACTAAATTAGGTCATGCCTGCCATCTTAACAAGGAGCAGTGTTATAATTATGATTTTAGGACATTAAATGAATTGCTTCAGACACAAGAATACATGAGTCTAGGTCTTCTACCATCAATTTGAGCCATGCTACCACAAACAGGTGACCCAAGATCATTATACTTTCCCTGTCTAGATCCCCACCAATTTCACTAATTGCATGCATTTTACTTTGCCAACCCTGTAGGGTTTGTTTTGTGGGCCATAGACTACACTGCTTCCTAAATGTCTTAGCTTTGCCAGGCTTGTCAACCATTTGTGTTACAACTTCTCTGGAATAATTTCTAACATTCCATTTTAGGTTAGATTGTGTTGTAGAAACTGCTAGTGACTAAATTGCTGTTCAGTTTTACTGGAGTTTTTTAAGGTTGGTTCTTGGAATTACGTCATCCACACTCTTGCAACGTGCGTCTTTTTTGGAAAACCGTGCAGCCTTTTCTCATGCGCCTGCGACCTGAAATCGCATAGGGTCGGATAATGTTGAAAAATGCCAACATTAGCTGCATGGTCGGAGTGAAGCTGCATAGCTTTTATAGCTGCCTGCGCCTGACGTATCGCATTCATCTGAGACAGAAGTATGAACCAGCAGTTAGACTGGTTTGAGACCATACCATAGTACAAGTACTGCACTGCTCAGAGTGAGCAATGCTTATTTCTTTACTCAAATCCTGGCATGCTGCCATACTTGGATCTTACTGCAGCTTTTGATACTCTTGACAATGGAATCTCTTGGAATGCTTTGAGACATGTGTTGCGATCCAGGGGGCTGTGATCAACTGCTTTGGTACTTGCCAGTCCCAGTTGCTATCCTCCAACATGGGCAATCTTTTTCCCCCCCAACAAGAGTGCTGTATTATCTTGCTCGTCTTGTGATTTCAATCAAAACTTTGATGGTCTCCACCTTCAGGAGCCTTCTTGAATTGTGATTCTCTCATTCATTGCAAATCAAGGTCTACTTTTTTTAATTTGAGAAATGGCTGATGGGATTCCGATTCACACAATGGTATCGTGGAGGGTTGTATATTGTAACTCTGTTTTTTTGCTGGACTGCCAACTAACGGGCTTCCATCGTTACTAAAACTTAATACACAAAAAGTCATAAAGTGCACACTTGTTTTAATCATCAAAATGATATGTATTTTAATACAGGTAATTGAGTAAAAAGAGAGATGCATTGCAACCTGTGGTGGGGAACTTGGAATACGCTTTAATTTGTATTCTATTAAGCAAATTATGATTGTCCTTGTAAGTAAAATTTGTGACAGGTCGGTGAAAGTTATAGTTAATTGCCTACCGTGAATCTCCTCTGGATGAGTGTTCCAAAGTACAGACATTAGATCATTCTATCCGTTCTTCTGAACATCCTGACCTCCGTAGTCCTTATTAATGATGACCAAATTTATTTATAATAATTTAATTTCAGATATATTCAAAATTGGATCATGTGTAGTTAAATGCTTGTGCATTGCTTAATTATAAATGCAATCAAGAATACTTTCATTTTTGCTGTTTTCATAAAAATGAACCATGGTTTTAAATGTTATCGCTTTGCTCTTCTACAACTAAAGCCTACCAAGTCTATCATGCTTTTAATTGCTTGTAACAATGTCAAAGCAGTAGTGCAACAGTATGGTTATGTGGTTTGTGCCATTAAATATGGTACAGGTACTACTTTTTATAGACCTGGTTTATGCAGTTTTGTGGCTATTCTCAAAACTGTATTGTTACTATAAACAGCCCAAGTGCACAATTAATAAGATATAGATGACGTGCATATCCTGTTGTATATAGGTTACAAAAGCAGTGTACTGCTATGTGTTGAATGAAACTCAACATGCATTCTTAACGAAATAGTAGAACATACGTGCAATTGATTTTTCACTGACCCTGTTGTGGTTCAACTTTTCTTAACTTAGGCATCTCTGAACACTATAGACCACCCTGTCTTCATTGTTGGTTCGCAGGTTTTTAAAAGCTAATTTGATCATTGTTAAGTAGAGAAAGCATGTGGGGACTGTAATTGATGCGGATCAACATGGTAGTGACGGCTCTTTCGTTTCATATACCTATAGAGACTTTTCAAAGTAATAGATGTGTATTTGATCACCAGGGCCCTTCCAAGAAAATGTAACATTATCAATATCGGACTACAGACAAGCTCAAAGACTTTTAATGCTCAAACTTCTATGTGTTAGTAAAGAGCCATCAACAAATATTGGGCTTGCCATATGTTTGAGATTGGTAGGTGTGTTTCAGTGATAAATCACCAACCATTTTCATGGAAGGGTACACCTGTAAAAGTGAACAGTGAAAACTGTGTCAGTGCTGGTTATCAAAACCTTAGGAATTCCATCTTCTAAGACCAAAGGTTTTCTTTTGTGTGTGTGTGTTGGAGGGGTTGTCTTCTATTAATGTTAAAACCCCAAAATTATCAACAAACAATTCCAGTAATGTGATTTCGAGGTTTTGACTGATTTTTTAAAAGCAGCTGTTTTAACAAAATGATACCAAGAAAATTGTATATTGTATACACCCTGCTTTAAGCAGGAGTATTTACTTGTGTATGTTCCATAACGTAGAACAAACTGTGTATGCTGTATAATAATGCTGCATAACAATTTCATACATATCTAGGTACATTTTTTTTAATCGTAATCTCCACTCTTGCTTCAACTGTGCACGCAGTTAACCTCAAAAGTTGTAATAATCTAAAAAGACATACAGTAAGGTAAAGGCTGAAGAATCAAAGGTTTTTTACCTTGTATGTTGTCGCATGCATTCACATCATATGTGGACAAGATGGCAAGTGCATGCATGATACGGCCAGTAGTTATGCAAACACATGACCTTCAGTGTTCATATGTCCCGTTACTACTACTGTTACTATTAAGTTAAGAGACAGGAATAAATTGAGGTGGTCTACTCCCCAAAACAATCTCCACTATGAAGAATTAAAAAGTGAACCACATACATGCTTATGAGAAACACGTTACATTAGAATCGACAACAGAAAGGATAGGGTTCAAGTAGTTGCGCTGTATCGTGCTGTGAAGGAACCAACCCTAATTACACAGCTACACTGCTATTTCTTCGTACAGCTGGTCAGTAGTATAATTAGTGTGACTGTGTCTCTGCAGAGAACCCTGAAGATTGGCGGAAGGGCAGTGTCTATGCAGTACACTCAGCCAGACTGGAACAGCAAAGATGTAAGTATTACCAATTGAAAGCATACTTCATCTGTTTGTATAAATGCTTGTGATCAGACTTCAGAGCAAGAACCATATTAACCCATCATAGATATACCACAGTGCTTTTCATAATTGTCTTGTTTTGGTGATTTGTTCTGATTCTTCATTATTTTGCTGTAGAATGTAGCGACCTGCTTTTTCTTTGGTTCTGATGTATTTAGTCAAGTACATCTCTCTCTCTCTCTCTGAACAGGGGGCTCCTCAGGATTCTCAGCCTACCCCAGCGTCTGCCCCTACATGGACATCTACCCAATTAGATCCAGTCTTTCAGGAGAGCAAAAGTGAGCAGTATTACCCTTTGCCTATTTATCCAGCAGACTTCATTTAATTTATTTATGTATTTATTTGTGCTGGGATACAGTATTGATCTAGTTTATAAATAGTCTATTCATAACTAGTCTTTCATATGAAATATGTATAATGGAGGTGCTGATTATTGGGAGAAATCATTAGTAATGAGAAGACGCAGAGGAAAGCAGCCGTTGACATGTTTGTGTTTTGTTATCCAGCCATGATCATTAAACACCTGTGGCCCACCACCACAGTGGAGCATGTTCTGAAGGCGCTGGACCCTTTTGCCTACCTTGATGAACGGAATGTCCGTTTAATGAAACGCAAACCAGGCGTGGGGACCAAATGTTTGTGCTTTGTAGACATGGACTCGCATCAGGTAAAATACCAGCAATACTTTCTAGAGCCAAACTGTGGTTCTGTGTGGTGGTGTTCTATAATGTAACTGTATCTTACACCACACAGATGGTAACGTAACTGTATGACCAATTATCATTTGTCAAGGTGTAAAATAAACAACCTGTATGCCCCTTGAATGCTGTGAACAATGAAAACCCCATTGATACAGCAGGTAGCTATATCCCCTAATGTAATGCATATCCAGAGCTCTTGCTTGTTGCTAGGAACTTCTATAGATAACCAGCATTCTATTTTGTCAGGTTAAACTCTCTCCTTGTTAAAGTGTGTTTTTAAGTGTGTCCCTCCCTGTATCTGGGGTCTTAATCTCTCTCTTTTAGGAGGTGACCCGTCTTGTGGACATCCTGCGGAACCTCTCGGTGCCTTTCATGATCAATGGCTCTCGGGTCCACGTGGAGATAGCCAGGCCTTTGAAAAACCACAGGTCAGCAAATGTACACACTACAGTATGTGTTGTTTTAGAGTTATCCTGCTCAGCCTTAATGTTAATTCATTAAAATCTACTCTCATTTTCCCAAAAGTTTTAAGAAAGATTTTGAAAAAGCTTCTGGGCCATCCAACTTGGGACACCATGATCCCAATAAGCAGGTAAGCATTTTCAGAACACAGGCGAAATACTGCGTTTGATTGTGATTTAAACTAAAGTTCAGCTAGTTGGAATGCTTGGCATAATTTCCTACAGTTTTAACTCGTGATTGATTTGTTAGCTAATTAATTTCTCCATAACAGGGTCAGCAGCCCCATTCCCTTGCTGAAGAGATATGGACCTCTGCCACAGTGCAAGGTAAGGCCTGGTCATCTGTAAAGGGCTGGCTATGTAGGCTTTAATTGGGTTAGAAGTGTTAGCGATATGTGTCTCTTGTGGTTCCAATACATATATCATGTAACCAGCAATTAAACTTTTTTTTTTTTACTTTTTTTTAATTGTTCCTTTTTAGAAGACGCCACCATGCTTGAGACTCAAGTGCCGTCTGAGGCATTGTATGTTGGACAGGTATGTGCAAGACCACTCTACCCCTTAAATGACCTGCAGCAGATTTGAAAAGGCCACTATAGGTAGCAAGTAAAAGGGTGAAGGAGGTGGAAGGAGGCGAGCAGGGTTGATGTATGCAGATTAATACTGAGGGACCGATTTTGGTCTGTAAAATAAAGACTTAGGGTCCAGACAGACCTTTTGAAAGCAAACTAAGTACTCGTGTCTGGTTAGTCCTTCAGTGTTCAGGGGTAACTCTTCTTTGTCTAACTTTGTCTTGCTCGTTCCAGCCTGTGAGCTACACGGGACCCCAGCTGCTGAGCAGCTATCTTCAGAAGCAGTAGACACCCACCAGCCCATACCAGCAGACCCTAATATCTCTGATACAGCCACGACTGTAGCTCAGGACTCGGCTCTGCTGGCAGACGATGCTGCTACCTACCCCTGCAGTAAGGGGAACAGCTTTCTTTCTTCATCTCATTGAAAGCAGGCAATCAGACATTTCAGTTAGCAAGGACCAAGCAATTCAACTGAAGTAGTGGATGCAATACATCCTTGGTGATTAGGGTCAGGCACATGCCAAGCAGTACCAAGGGAGTCACGGTATTGCTTGACCGCTTAGGTTATCCCTAATTGCCAGGTATGTATTTTGTACAGTTGCTTGCTGTAGCTGTCAGAATATTTTGGTCCATTTAAAAATATATATATATATATATATATATATATATATATATATATATATATATATATATATATATATATATATATATATATATATATATTTATATATGTGTTTTTTAATGCAGAGAAATTCTTTGTTAGAAACCTTTCATAACTTGACAGGTTGTCATTAAAGCCGTTTTATGAGTTGAGCTACATTTCCAAGAACAACTTCACAGAAATGAAGTCCAATTACCTCAGTTCTAGCTATCATGGTTGCACAAATTGTTATATATGTATTTTATATCAACTGGCACAAATATGTCTTTGTCATTACATGGTGTGTTAAATGGATAACAAAATGTATTTAACATTGGGAACACATGTTCCAGACTGGCTGAAGTATAACACACTGTTCTCTTTACCACTTACAATAAGTGTAAATAGCACATGGAATAAATGAAAAGAAAGCAGTGTGTGGGAGGCTGTCTGTGTTCACCAGCTACCTCCCTGAAAACCTCTGGGAATCCAAATTAATAATTGGAAAGAACTGGACTACACTTTCTGTGTAATTAAGACTGTTAATTTTAAAGGAGATCAGTAAAACTAAAAGATCTTCTGTGTTTTCTCTCCAGCTGTTCCAGATGTGTCAACATACCTGTATGACTCAACATCCGGTTTCTATTATGACCCCCAGACGACCCTTTACTATGACCCCAACTCCAGGGTAAGTGCTGAGCAGGTGGCTGTCGTCACCTGCTGGGAATGTAATTGACAGCGGGGTATGTGGAAGTGTTACACACTACATGCATCTTAACAATCGCTCCTCCAATTAGAATTGTGCATGAAGGTGGTAACCTACAAAAGGGACAGATCTTCTGTTTATCCAGAGAGCAGGGAAGACGTTACACGCTGTTATGTTTATAATGTGGATCTGCATCGGCCACACGAAACTCGCCTGTTTACAGATTAAAAAGGTGACAATTTGTTTTTAATTGAAAGCACTTTGGAGATTATACACGCAGCACAACCGAATTGTGTGATTTAAAAGTTGAACCAGCTTTCAATTGAAATGTGTCAGTTCAGTGAGACATTAAAGGAAAATTATTTGGAAACTCTATTCGTCTGTATTCGTCCCATCCCTAATTATATATGTCTTGCTTCCTAAAGTGAGTACCGTTTTTTGATTTTCTTCAGCATTTCAGTGGAATGTTTGCATTTGGTGCTGCGGGAAATGAAGCAGCAATTCAAGTTTCCAAATTGTCTTACCTCTCCGGTGTTTGAGAGTACCCAGTTTATCGCAGGCAGTGTAAAGCAGTGTGCACCAGGATCACAGCCTCAGTCATGGTTTCTCAGTTTGAACCACATGAGGCCACATTGTCTGTTTTGTAAGGGTTCTCATGCTCTTGTGTTCCAGTATTACTACAACGCACAGACACAGCAGTACCTTTACTGGGACAATGCTCGAAGTAACTACTTTCCAGTACCAAACTCTACAGCCGAGGGTCAGCCGCCTGCCTCCTCCAGCGTCGTCACAACAGTGCCGTCTGCTGAACAGAAAGAGGAAGAAACGACAGCTAAACCTGACAAAAAAGAGAAGGAAAAAGACGACAAGCCAAGAGGCCTCACAGCTCATAAGGTACACCTGATAATTCTGCATTTGAGGTTCTGACCAGGCCTTGTTTACAACTGTTCAGGAAATTGACCGTGCATTTTCATTGACAATACAAAATAGATTTTTTTTTTTCCCCATCTAGGAAGAGATAAAATCGGGGTATTAAAGTAAAATAACACATTGAACAAATGTGGTATTTCTTGCATTCACTAGGTGCATAGTGTTGCAGGTGGACTGTTTATTGATAGATGTATTTAGACAGTTGAGTTTTAAAAAGTCACCAGGATGTGATGAAAATGATAAACAAGAAGAAATAAGTTAACATTATTAACATATTTCTTACCCATACCAAGCTGTTTCTTAAGGCAAGAGACCATATACAGTGTCATTGCTGTGACTTTAATAATGAAAGCATGTGACCTATTGCAGTACTCAACGTATTGACCGCCTTACTTTCCTTCAGATTGCAAAGGACATGGAGCGCTGGGCTAAGATCCAGAACCGACAGAAGGAGAGCATTCGTGTGGCCTCCCGGTCCTGCAGCTACGTGGGAGCAGCGAGGAAAAGAAAACCTCCAAGGCAGCTGACGCAGCCTTCGCCATCTTCGAGAAGAAGGTGAGAAAATAATATCATTGGGAACAGAAATGCATTTGCATGCTGTAGAGAAGCCCATGTGTGTATCTGCGCTCTCAGCGAAGATATATTGGAAAGTCTGTGTAGGGGTTTACTGGAATGTTAGAGGGTATGGTCTCGGCTCCCCTCCAAAGTAAACACTGGTACTGCTGTTTTGAAAGAGATGGTAACCTTTTGCACATTTAATAAACCATATGTGGAATTTGTTCACCTTGGTTGTGTACTCATTGGCCTGTTTCAACGCATAAAAGTGCAGACGCAGCCTGTGTAAAAATAATGGGGAAAGAGAATAGATAAAATTAAAAGAAATACTGTTTCTTTTAGAAGGATTATTTATTGGAGTATTCAGTAGCAGCGCCTATGCTTTTGTTGGCATTTACTAAATTACAGAAGTTATCTCGCTACTTAACTTTTTAAAAACGTGCTGCTGTGCCCCTAGGGCTTAGCAGGGGAAGATCTTTTAAGAGCCCTTTGCCCCAACAAAGAAGGAGAAGGATGAAGCTGGCACAAAGGTATGTGAAATTAGTTTTCTTTTTCTTCATGCAAAGAGCCTCTTACCCTTGAACATAATAGCAATTGAAATTTGATTTAAAGCTAATACCTGCCCCAATACCATCCCTGTACACTGGGCCCATGTTTTACACCCTCCTTGTGTGGTACTCTTCTTCCCTCTCTCTGCTTATTCCCTCATTGTATTACACTGCCTTCCTGCAGTCTGCTTCCAGTAATAAGCTCTGCCACTGTAACCACTCTCTGTCTCTGAGCAGCAGCAGCAGGTAGGCTCCCTGGGTGTGCTGGTTGCAGAGTATGGAGGGATAGCGATGAGGAAGAGGACAAGCAAGAGGAGCCCAGGGAAGAGAGGAGCCGGCCGGTGGGGGTGGACAAGCTGACAGACTGGAAGAAGATGGCCTGCCTACTGTGCGGAGGCAGTTCCCCAACAAGGATGCTCTCATCAGGCACCAGAAGCTGTCTGAGCTCCATAAGGTACCACTGGGGCATGGGTTTTGTGGGTCTGGGCTTGACACTGTCTGGTTATGGTCCAATCTGTGTGTGTTTTGGGGTCCTGCTTTTATCCAGTTGTTTAATGAGCAATGTTTTGACTTCTTTTCATTTTTTATTTGTTTTCAGCAAAACCTGGAGATCCACCAGAAGATTAAAAGATCGGAGAGGGAACTGGAGGCTCTCGAGAGGCAAGAGAGGGAGGTGAATGTGAATGTGAGTAAAGGGGGAATGCAGTAGTATTTTTACCTGGAAACCGGGTTCAGTTCAGTTTATTTTAAGTGCTCATGAAAGGTTACTGACAATAGCCCTAGCTACAGCCAGGCATGGTCCCCCTCACAGCTCTGGGGGTAAGTTGAGATCACCCAAACTTATTTGTGACCTGAGGCATATTCAAAACCAGGCAGGCAGAGGTGAAAGGCAATCTATCCCATCCCCCATGAAACGAGTTGCGGTGGTTTTGGCCTACCTCCCAAGAGAATGCTTTTCCACCACATCCAATCTGAAACTTGTGTGTGCTGTGTCCATGTTCATCTATGCCTGGAGGAGATGTTTTTCAACCCCAATAGCAACCGTCCCTTGAGTTCATATTGACTATTGTTTGCAGGTTTTTTTTTCTCTTGTAACAAAGATTTCTTTTGTGGTTCTGTGCTGGATTGAAATGCCAGAAATAGTGCACCTTTTCATTTGTTAAATCATGGCTTTGATTTCTTCCAGATGAGCAGCAAAGGTGGGCAGAATTCCCCTGAATCCAAACGGAGAAAGTACCAGAGTTCTGTGCCAAAGTAAGTGCTACTCTCACTCGCACTCAATATTTCAACAGGGCAGTTCTGCTTTTGGCGCCAGTCTCCACTCCCCAGCAGGTGCTTTAGGCCAAGCTGCTAATTGCTCTGACATTTTCAGGCGTGTGCGTATGCTTGCATTTATCCTGTGTCCTGCATGAGTTGCTAGGCAGAAAAGATTTTACTTTTTTTGTGTACTGCATTACAAATCAGAAACACTTGTGATAACTCCGTCAGTAGGGGTAGGTCCACCATGAGCAATCAGGATCTTATTTGATGTAAGGAGTGATAAGTAAACATCATGATTACTGTTGAATTTCATTGAAATTGGAGGTCTAAAATAATTAACGCCAGTTCCCCAGAAAAAGAATTTGATCGAAACATCAGTATTTTGTGAAGTCGTGGATACAGAAGCATCTGCCATTTATCAGTCTGTAAAATCTGCATTTCCTATTTTACATGTGCATTACATTCAAAGTAACTGTATGAATGGGGAACCTTAGCAAGAAAAGTATGTTCTCCTGTGACATTAAGTAACTGGAGAGTAGGTGATCAAGGTTAATGTGAGCGCAGTAAGAACAGTCTCACCTACTGTATGGTGCAGATGTTTTATCAACTTGAACCAAAGTAATTAAGCTAATGTATTCACATCTCTGGTCCTCAGGCATCCCGAGGCGGTAGAAAAGAGAAGCCGCATGGGCTTTAAAGAGGAACCGGACATGACGGAGCCTGTAGAGGTAGAGGTTATATAGTGCTTACCTGGTTTTACTTTTAATGATGGCCATATGTGTTGTTATCTACGACAGAAATAGTGATCTACACATGTGGATAGAATCTGTGCCACTTAATATACAGCTGTTTTATACAGATTAATTGACCAATATAGCAATACCTTAAATATTTCAAATGAGAAGAAAGTGTAATTGACCTTAAATCATGAACATCTGGAGCTTTTATTGTGAGATGAATTCAATTATGCTAAATTCACTCTCTTCCTTAGAAAAAGAGGAAAGGGTCAGGCCGGGAACTCCTGGCGATCTGCAGATGACGGCCAAATCATACCGGGAAGCTGTGAGGAAAGCCATGTTCGCCGCTACAAGGAACTGGAGTGATCCGCCAAAACCCCTGACCCCTCCACTCATCAGATTGAACTGAAGGACGCTTTCTTCATTTAGCTGAGCACAGCTAGGACGGAACAGGATTGAACAACCTACTCTAAGCACGCCTAGAGGGAGACACTGGATTGCTTCACTAAGTCTTTCCTGACACAGACTTTACGTGTTCTTGGTTGCAATGTTTTTAGCCCCTCCTCTTTAGAAACATGGGCACCATTCCCATAAAACATTAATTAGCAAGTTGTACAAAGACATTGTAGGCTGGCAATTGAATAGGCCAATGAAGTATGTTTGCAGTTTCAGACTTGCATAAGTCTTTTGTAGATGTCTGCTTGTATGAAAAAAGAGACATCCAAGACTTTTGGCATATCATGGTTGTCAGTCGGGGAGTGAGGGCTTTGCATGGTAGACCAACTATCAGACTTGGACCCAGAGTCCAGTGCCACTTCAATTGTGCAGCTCAGTCTTTTTAATAAATGGTTTGTACATTTTATACATTTTGTTGAGTTGTGTTCTGTAAACTGTATTGTGTTGTGTTTTTTTTTTTGATTGTTTTTTAATTAAATACAACCGATATAGAAATAATTTGGACTTTTTCTGAATTGTGAAGGAGTTTATCTTCTAAAATAACTAATAGTATAGGAAAACTAAAGGCATTGATTTTAACTACAGTGCCTGTTCTAAACACAGGGCAACATGATCTCAGATTTATGGTAGAAATAGTACTCTGTCCAGCATATTTAATATTTCAATGATTGTTTCATGCAAGAGAACTTTTAAGCTTTATTTTACATAAAGGTTAAGCAGTTTTGTATGGCAGCTCAAAATAGGGTCCTTTTCTTTAACCACTTGCATGAGAAAGTTGGATAGGGAACACAATGAAAAGAAGGGTACCCTTTTACAGTACTGTGACGTTGCTGGTCACTCTGTTTTATTGATCAGAAGCTACATGAAAATGGAAGGTGCAGCTTCATGCAGAATCTATTTCAGGTAAGCGTTGCTTAATTACTTTTACTAGGCTTTAAAACTGCAATATTTCCTGCCACAAGGAGGCAGCAAGGCATTAGATTTGTAAAATTGTAAACTACATTGCTTCATTTTAACTGTTCATGATAGAAAGCCCAGAGCACAGGCAATTCTGTTTTGACAGTTGATAGTAGGGCAGCATTAACCTTTTACATTCCAGATACTTCTATTAAAGACATCCATTAATTTTTCCTGCAAAGCTTTTTTTAACTAACACTTTAAGAATAATACTTACATTTTTAATGGGCCATAAAACAAAACAAAACCAAAAAGGTTATTTAACCTAAAGTGCAATTTCACATACATTTAAGAAAAAAAATATGCCTTTTAATGTTAAAAACAACTTGGGGCTTGACAGGTGTTGTCCCTCCCTCCCAAAAACAAACAAGCATTAGTGTTGTATTTATAAAAATGATAATCTTTTGGTCTGTTTGTTATATAATGCATTTCCTGCCTTGTTGTCTAACTATGTTATTATTTTGTTTTGGTGTCCGCTTCCCAATTCCATTTCCTTTCTGCTCCAGTAGTTTCCCTGGTGTGCTTAAGTCTGCCCCTGGGGGTCCTTTCTCTTCAAGCTGTTTGTAATCAGGCTTACTGGTTCAAAGTATATATTACACATTGAACTAAGATATTATAATCACCTGAAACAGTTTATTCTAGCAAAGCCTGGATTTTAGCTGTCGAACAAAAGCATGTGGTGGAATAGGCATTTTATTTAGTTTGCACTCTTTAATTTGGGGTTTAGGGATGCTGTGGGGGCGATTATACATTTTCAACCGTAAAAGCAAGACATCTGACAATACTGTAACCCTCCAGCTGCAACGAACACTCTTTCATTTATCAAATTCCAAAAGTCTTTAAAGGGGTCAGATTCTGCACCACAATGTATTCCAGAATCAAGTGGATTGGACTGGAATAATTGCATCTCCCCAGCCTGTGACTATCAAGAATTGAGCAGCACCAACAAATCCCATTGATCAGCTGGGAGTGAAAAACTAGGTCTTCGTGTTAATTGAACCCATTGATGCAGAACAATATTGCTTCTCCAAGGAAAAGCCTTAGAGAAAGTGGTGTAACTTTTCACACCTCGTAAAAATCTTAGCTAACTTCTCTCAAAACAATAAGTTACTATGGGCCCTCTTCCCAAATATAAATTCTTAAGTTATTTAGTTGAGTTGTTTTGGTGAATTGAATAAATATTTATTTATTACTTAGTATTAAATAAGCCACAAGTTGAGAAGCGTTTCATGGATAGCTTATCAAAACAGACTTGCAATAACTGAAGAATGCTATTTTGTGAATAAGGCTTTGTGTGTGAAAATCTGGAAGAATTTTGACTCCAAACTACTTAATAATCTTCAAGTTATTGTAACTATTGACCTTTTAGATACCTCAAGGCCGTACTGGTGTAGTTTGAATTCTTATCACCAAAATTGTGAACAATATCATGATGCTTTTCAGTTTTTGGTGTATCAGTTTCCTTTAATTGCATGAACAAATTTGACCCCCATCTTCCTTTAGCTGAAGTAGAATTAAAATGCCTGTTTGTATGTTTTATTATTTTTTCATTTTTTTTAAGAAAAGGGCTATTTATATCACACACATTTTTGTTGGGACTACCTAAGCATCTCTCTGAGGTTTCATCTCAAAAGTAATGGTACCACTTTTGACCTATATGGCGTGTGAGATTTTGGCTCTGAATGATGAAAGACCTAACGCTATGAATCCCATGGTCAAGTTTGTTCATGTCAAATTCACCTGGCTCGGAACTGGATTTAAATAGAAATCCCTGCTCAAAAGGAATTATGTGTGACAATGATAGATATCTAAGGTTTTATAGCCATCGTCCCTATAGTCCCAACTGTTCAGTCGTGCTGTGTGCTCATTCAATCTGCTCTTGATGCTTTGCAAACTGTTTCCATACTGAAACCTAAATAAACCGGAATCCTGCGATGGGAAGGTGAGGACAATCCTTTGACCAATGTGCTCATCAAGAATGGATTCCAGGGCAAGTGATGAGTTGATTATGAGGTCCCATTACAATTGCTGTAAAGTCTCTTCTATAAATGTAAAACCGAGAAATCGAACGCATCTAGACAGCCTATAAAAGTCATAAATGGATAAACTGTTTTAAAACACATAAAAGAGTAGTCTTACTGTGGAGACCGGTATGTTGGCAGTCATCTAATGTTGCTTAGTTTTGTGCTGAACAATTACATTGTATTTGTACATGGGGATCAAAACAGCTGGATACCTGATAGCCTTAGAAAGGTACCCAGAATGAAGCAGGATATATTGGCTTTTCTGTTCTGCAAGTGTCGTTTGCTTGACTTCCTTGAATCTGTGCTCCTATAAAACTTGTGGATCGTTACAAGGCAACATTTTTGTGTAATTATGCCTTTAGGGTCCATAAGTACACATAGAGTTCTCCCAATTTCCTTTTGTTTTTATGAGAAAATCTGTGTTCAGATGTTTAACATGTTGGCTACCAGCTGGGTCCCAGAACTGCAGTAAGACTGTATGTAACTAGACCAAACTGCTTGGGGCCGTTGTCTGCAGTGCTGTACCTCTATTGACCCATTACCTATATTAGGCATTAGGAAAAAAAAAAACATAGTTGCAGATATAGATTATTCCAGCCAAAAAGGTTCCCCTACTACCATTTTTTGAGTTGTGTTCAGGCAAGAGTCCTCAGGTTTCCTCAATTAAATTTGGAACAAATTTACTTACCTCTTACTTCCCTCCCTGCCTCTATTCCCCTGCCAACAAAACAGTTAAAACAAGGAGGTTAATCAATTGTATAAAAGCCAATGACAGTAAGTGGCGTCTTTAAGTCTACAGATAGCGAACCAACATCAGGCAATGCCGAGATGGCCCGAGGGTCAAATTTAAAGAATACATTTTACAGCTTGGCTGGGAGACAAGGAAATAAAATGGGAAGGCATTAAACAAGCTGTACGTGGGTAATAAATGAGAGAATCATTGCGGCAGGAGAGTAACTGATCCTTCCGAAAACTGCCGTTCAACTAACACATTAAACGTCCTCTAATCTTTTCAAGACACTGCCAATAATTACTTTTATATACAGCTGCTGTAAGTATATAAAGCAAACTGTGACATGTCTTTTTTTCAAGAGTTGTAGCACTTTTACAGACTGGTCAAGGCAACTTTTACTAAATGTTCTTCAATGGCAAAGAAATAGCTCTGTAATTAAGGGGAAATGGTCCCTGTGCTCTGAATGGTACCACAGTGATATGCAGCAGTAGACAGTAGTTCTCAGCAGTACCATGGTATCCATATCTGTTCTGTCGCTATTGGTGGAAATGATTTGTTATATAAATGTTTTTGTTAAGGTTTCTTCAGGGCAACACACTGGTATTATGCTGTTATTCATTTCTAGTTTTCTGCAAGGCAATACAAGCTTACCCAAATATTCCGCAATCATACCTAACACAGCTCTGGAAGGGCCATCCTAAGTTAATATATATTGTTGTAACCTATCTATGAACTAAGAAAAAATCATCTATTATATCAGCTATTACACTTACTGAAGTGCACAAAGATTGCACTCTATAGCATAACAGACAGGGTCAACTGTACATATTAACTTACAACATACACAAAAATGCGCTCCTTAAAATCTATCAGCAGTTCATTTTCTTTCAAATTGCAGCATGTCAAATTGTAAAACAGTGGTTTTCAAACTGGGATCTGCAGAGATTGCCCAATTCTGGAAACTTGAACTTAATGTAGTGAGATACATCCAAAGCTACAATCATCACGTGTATTGCAGTTATCACAAGCCTAGCGTTAACTGTTTAGGCATGTTTTATGCCTGCATCTGTATTACCACAAAAAGTTTAAGACCTATAAAAAGAAAAACTTGACCCTTAAATCAGCTCGTATCCAACTCTCTATAAAAATCTTCACGATGCAGTACCAATGTATATAGAAGACAGTTAACTTGTAAATGCAAGTAAGAACCTTTAAAGTAATGGAAAACAGTTTCCATAAAGGACGTGGTACACATACTGCTGAACAAACAAAATAATAAAGTGCATCTCGTAAGTGAACCAGCATCAACAGGCACTCCATCACGCACGATTACACAATCGGCTGCACTGTTGCCTTTTATTCTGGAGCCATTAAGATATGTAATAATGCAGATAGCTGACATTATAAAGCACCTTAAGTACCTGTTAATTTATATATCATTTAAGGAATGCGTTTTGTGGTGATGTTAAATCTGCAAGGTTCTGAATTGATTTAAGCATCTAGTTGTTTTTTAAGATCATGTGCTAGTTGCCATGTTTCCATGGTGATGTATTTAGATCACTTTTATCACTTGAACAAGCCTCACTATGTGTCAAGGAGAATTGGTGTCACCAAGTGTTCCTGGTATTGGGACACTATTGGAAATATGTTGTTAAAAGTTGAGAGCTTATCCATGTAAGTTGTCTATCTTCAATAAACAAAGTTTTAAAAACTTTCCATGGAACAAAGTCTCAGAAATATGGAGACATTGAGAAAGAAAACATTGGTAATCTCTCAGGCCAAAGGTTCCCAACCAGTGGACTGTGAGCAAATCACAGGTGTTCAAAAACAGTGCCAGTGCATCTGCCAGTGTTGTGTGATTCATTGCTGTTGTGGATTGTATCCCTGAACGTGACAGGCGATGAGGTTAAAAGCTCTAAAAGCAAATACAGACAAGCCTGGCTCTTTTGCATAGTGGTTAAGGTGCTCGCTTGTGGTGTGCTGGGTTGATTATCCACACCCAGCCTCCATCCTGTTACACACGAAAAAAGAGGGTCCTCCACCTTATAAGGTTTAAGCTTGTGCTTTTAACTAGATTAACAGAAACTGTTGAACTCATTCATAAAGCAGCCCACAAGTAAGTGAATAGGAAATCAATATACTTACTGACAGGCCAGTGCAGAACTCTAGTTTCTGTGCATTACTGTATTTTAAGTGCTTAACCTTCATCTTTTTGGCGTAGTTGTCTGTCCAGAACCAATCAAACAAAATGTCTGAAATCTGCAAAGCCCCGGCACCCACAGCACCAAATTACAGATTAATGATGGCCTGCATTAGTTATAGTGGTTAAAGAGGACCAGTGTGCAGTATTGAAAACACATGGCCCCTGATACTGGAGGCACTGTATCAACTGGAGGCACTGTATCAAAACGATTCCAGAGGTAAAAATGGATTACTTCTCAATAATAACAAAAACAGATGGGTAATTCTGGAACAACATACCATGTAGTTTTGTTTTCTTCTTTTTTCTTATTGACAAAATGACCAAGAAAGCTTCTCCAGGCCCATATGGTTCTTAGATCTATGTACCCCTCTCCTTCCTCTCTGTATCAAATCCCTTCTCATTGGAAACCCAGCACTGTAAGTTTCAACTGTCCGGTTCTTCTTGTGGTGTGGTGTTGGTGTAATACTGGTAATAAGCAGAAGGTGGCAATGGGGCCTGTGAATGGTGAAGGGAGTGCACACACTTGGCAGGTAGCTGTGGGCTGGATCAGTGCCCAGTGATAGCCCACTTTTATCTTAGACTACAGTTATATCTTGGTGTCTATTTGGCACAGAATGTAAATAGGAAACATTCAGTAACATCTACTGTAAGTAAATATGGATATAACTGTGTTGCTTTGGAAAACATACAGCACATTTGTTTTTGTGACTATGTTTTTAATTTAGAATCAAACCATTTTAAATATGAAATAAAACAGCATAGGCTGCAATGCGTATATTAGTCTTGTCCAAAGCAAACTGATTGTCAAAAGGTGCAGCGCCATGTAAAGGAGTTAAGACAACGATTTACCGTACCTGCTTAGCCCCCAGCACCCTTCACTTACTGTATCTCTTAGTGGTTAAAACTAGTTCAGCATCAACACTAATTTAGCACGCATTGCTTGAAACTTAACCCAGACATCTGCTCTCAATCTCAGTGCTTAAATCCTCATTTAGCAGAATGACTTGGTTGGCATTTTCTTAAATCAAATGTTTGGGAATGTATACCAAGATCAAAGGGTGTCAGGAGGAATTGAACTCAACTTTGCCTGCCGCTTGTCTCTGCAAGCAATCTCTTGTTTTTCTTAATCGTCAATAATTCTTGCAGCCCATTTTAAAAGAGCATAGAAAGGATAGAAAAACGGCTCTCAAAATAATAAAAGAAAACTGTAATGACTTCAGCCGCTTGTCATCCCGACACCCAGGAGGGCCTTTGCTGGGCAAGGAGGCATGAATAAGTAAATAATCCCTCTGACAGCCTCCAGGTCAGCCATCATTAGTCTTCCATTGAGGCCCTGGCATTTCCACATTCTCAGCTTGGAGAATGCTTTCTGTATATGATTATATCCTACGTTTTCTCTTTCTCCCTCTCTAACTAACTTGTCTAGCTTCCCTTCTTGTATCTGTTTAAAGGTGTGGTACGATGACCTAATGATTCATCCGTAACTAAAAAAGAAACACAAAATAGTGATAAATGTGGTAATTATTTTACTTAAAAGAAACTAAATTCCCTCAGCCAATCAGAACTCTAGATTCACATGCATTCTTATTTTGCCAGAGGGCAAACATTCTGTGAATGACACAAAGAATGGGTGAAAGTAAGACTTTTAAAAGTAACATTTTAAGGGGTCAGTTTTGGGTAAGATATTGGTCATTTTTAACTCTTTAAAAAAATGTTTATATATATATATATATATATATATATATATATATATATATATATATATATATATATATATATATATATATATATAATGAGTTAATATTTGTGAACTGTTCATTGTGTTATATCCTCCTAAGCACCAATAACAATTACATTATTAGTTATTAATAATTACCTTATATACCAGCTTCCCCATGAGCACTGATGAATCCTTCAGCAATGTAACTGCATTAGTTAAGGCAAACGTGCTGTAGACTTTACAAGAAGTCTCCTTATGAGAGCAGAGACTTAATCAGCTATCCTTTGGAGTGAAAGGATTTATGGGAAAGCCTTTTCTTACCCAGCTCCTAAATCATGAAATAATTTGTCAACTAAAGTTAAATTGCTGCTACCTCTGGTCTGGTTTCAAAGTATTACACATGGGAAACAGGTGTACATCTCTTATGGCTGGGTTGATAATGTGTACAACCACAATGCTGTTTGTCACTCTTTAAATCAAGTGCCTGTTCACAATTAATTAATAGAGGGTTAATGGGCCATTTCCATGTGTTCGATTCACATACCAGTCTGTCAAAATTTAAAAGATAAGGAAATTGTATTTAACCTTGTGTCCAATGTGAGAGGAGCAAATTCTGACATTACCATTTAATGAGCTAAACATGTTGTCAGTTCTTTTAGTCTCTAGTTTAGGGTTTAAGTGTATGTATTGAAAATGTAATTTGGATAGTTTGGTTGCTATCTAAAGAAAAACAAATGTGCTGCAAACTGATTAGTCTCAGTTCAAGATATTAAGCTTTGTTTATACTACCTTAAAAAAACTGTCCTGAGACTTAAACCGTCTTAGAGTGGCACTAAAAGTGGTACCTTGTGTTGATAAGTTGGGTCAGGTACAGTAAGGTCATTTCTTTTTACATCTTTAATCACTCATATCCAAGGTTTTATTCCTGCAAGACATCAATCCCAGGCAGCAAACTTCAGGGTGTCCACCTGCTAGAAGAATCTAATTTCCTCTCTTTCAATTTCTGCCTCTTCTCATGTCTTTCTTCTTCACAGTTTCTATTGATGTTACCATTCCTCTATCCTTCACTCTCCTATCACTCCCTGCATACACACATGCTTCCCGGAGGAACAGGTACTGAATATTTTGATGTTTTTTAGCTTTTTAGCTTTTCATCAAAGCTGGACTGAAACAAAAAGATAAAAAGCAAGAACTCCTCAGACAATTTTAAATAGCCTTTCTTTTCTTTTTTTTAGGAAAATTCAGTTTCCTTTGACTTTTGCATCCTTTGAAGCAAGGGGGAAATGGAGTTTAAGCGCTGGGGCCCAATTATACCAGGCCGGAGTTGGTGTAAGTCTGACGGTAGACTTGGGAGCAGGAATAACAAGGGACTCAAAGAAGCACTGTCAGTCCAGCCTTCAGATATCAATATTTCCTTGGGGGACAGAGGGAGTATAGAGGGGAGGAAGGAGGGGGCTATTTGAATCAGCCTTTTCTATGTTCCTAATTGCTCTGAATTTGTGTTTTGACAGAGTTTGGGATGTCTGTATAATGTCTCTGGCAACTGAGACCCTCTGGATTTCAACCACCAATCGAAAAATATGTTGTAAAACATTAACCATAACTACCTGGAATGGTTTTGAATTATCTTTTATTTGTTTTAATTTTTTTTTTACAATAAAAGCTACAAAATTATATTATTTATTGGATATCACAAATTACAGTGAATTGGAAACAGCTACAAGTCACGAACATGTATTTGAAATGCAGTACATTTGGTTTGTAACTAATGTCATGACAATGTGTTATAAATTCTTGAACATTTTCAAATTGATTATGAAGGATTATGCAAGCAGTTATGCAGTGTTATGAATGCTACATGCAAAATGTTAACAGAATCTTAAATTAGAAAGTTACACATTTAAGTAAGAACTTATAAAAGTGTATTAACAAATATATCAAACTATACAAGTCCATATAAACTACAAAACACCTGTACACCATTGCTTTCATTTAGGAAAATATATTTTGATTTGTCACATCTTTCATTCGTTTCAATTAAATCAAAGTAGATTAATCATGGTATTATACATTCATTCATCTAACATTTGTTCATAAAATGATAATTCAAGATAATATGCAGGCATTTGCCAGCATGCATGTTAAGTCTTTTAAATGGCAAAAGATGAATTTGGCATCCATTTCAAATCTAGATTTTATCACAACATGTGAATCTAATCTTTAATGACTGCTTTTTGAATCTAAATATTTTTTTAGAGTTTTATACTACATAACAAATTGCCTTCCCATAGTTAATATAATACTGTATCTGAATGACGCCACTTTGACTTTCTATTTTCTTTGAGAAACAGGGCCAAGTTATTATGTCACTGAGAACAGAACTTTGGTTAGCAACCATAGTAACATGAGTAAAAATATTTAGGTTTCAAATTTTTCCCAAATCGCATCACAGCTGACGAACACCATAGACTTTCCTGGAAAGGTGTAAGGTTTCAAAGCTAGTTTTGGACCCATTGAAATACAGAGTGTAGGTCCGTTTGTAATAGAGGGTAAGTTTCAAATGACCTTCAACACTGAAACAATTTATATTCTGATAAATGGAACATGGCTGTATAGATGTTATGTTAGGTTGAGAGTTTTACCGTTTTAGTATATATGGCCAATAATAGAGAATAATGCAATACAAGGAATTTGATATTTGACTATAATTCTCAGAGATCTAATAAAACATAAACCACAAGACTGTGAGCTTCATAAAATCCTGGAGATGGAATTACAGCCATATGACCCATAATTGGTATTTTTATATTATTTGTACTGTTTTACAATAAGATTTTTTTAATTTTATTACTGCAAATCTATACTGAATCCCAGTGGAACATAATAGTCCATTCTAATTCTAATCCATCTCTTGCCATTGCTTTTTGTCATTGTTATTGGTGCATGCATAACCACAAAATTCCCATATGGGGTGATTCATAAACACCACAGGAAAAAAAAAAAAACTGTTACAGAATACAGCATGTGTAGCAGAGGCTTTCCATGAAAAGTAGCCCAACTGTGTCACCACTGTGACCCGTGAACTTCTGTGAAAACTACCATGTGCCAGACAATTGCTTTTCCGAAAGGCAAGTTAAACAGAAGAGCTATAGACTCATGTACACCTTCTCCTCACCTCCAAAAGGCTATTTAATTAGCCTGATCTGGTGGTATGGCCTTTATTTGATTAGTTGGCAAGTATATGGTGCCCCCCAGCATCCATTAAGATTGAGATCAGGAGCTGGGAGATTACATCATGCCTTTGGGCTCAACCACAGACATGTGAGAAATGACAGGAGTGACAGCTTTATATAAACACTGAATGTCTCTTTTGGGGCCCCTTCTGGGGCAGAAGGGTACAAGGCACAGCCCTGCAATAGGGCTGCTAAAGCACTGCACTATAGAGCTAACGTCATTGCCTAGAGGAAGGATACATTCAGAAATGACAAAAGCTGAAAATGTACAGGAACAGACTTCTCTTTCTCAAGCTGATGTGACACTTTGAGAGGCCCTGCAGTACTGAGTTAACAAGTTCCAGAACTTGTTTTACAATGAGATATTGCAATTCACTGCGATTCTTCTTTTCTCAAAATGTAGAATTGGCATACGGTATATTATCATGTGTTTTGGGTTTGCTTCACCACATTTGACCAAGCTTTTCCCACGATGCCATCGCAATAAACTTTCTCCCCAAATGGGCAAAATATCCTACTGAAAATCTTTGGATCTTCTGTGGTTCTGTCACAATGCAACATTATTGTATATGCAATGTGAGAGCTCAATGGCACAATATGCCGAGGACCTGCAGCACAGAAATCGGAACTTGAAGATAGCTATAACAAGTAAAGCTAAGCACGTATCTCAGATATTTGATTTGCGATTGCAAACGGATATGTTATAGGTGCAGTGGAGGTAGAATCTTGGTACCCTTCACTTGTTTGCAATGTATATCGTGAGATATAGCAAAACCAACCACTTCATGTCATATAGGCAAAATGTGTATGTAAAATTTTCTAATTCAGATATTACCCCCTTCAAACAATTCCATGCTGCAGGAATATTGACCCTGTGCCAGTACTTTCCCAATTCTCACTGGAGAGTGGTTTAAATGAAAGGCTTCATAAGTTGACCATGTATTTGTGTTTTAAATTATTTTTTGTGGTTATTCTACCCATCTGAAATACCACAAGGGCCAGGCTATATACAGTATCTACACAGCAGTATATGTTGCTGCAGACAGTAAAATAAATCTTATGGGTGCTAGTCATTTTCAGAAGCTGAGATTAGGTTTCCACAAGGAATTATGTGACAAATGTATTGTGTCACTGCTCTAAAGTTGCAGGTACACTACATGTGAGGATTATTTGTCGGATAGATTTATTGGTGTATATGTTACATGGCTTTCCATAGAAGGTTGACGTAGTGATTACAACATCTATGTTTGTCTGTGTTTTTAGGTATGTACTGTCTTTGGCTGTCTTTGTCTATTAAGGCTGACACATTAATAATAATAGACTGTATGGAATCCTGTTGTTAAGGCATAATTATATTTCAAAGAACAAGTCGCTTGTTTCTGTACAGATACGTCGAGATAAAGCTCAGTGAATTGCATCGCCTGCAGGGTTGATTTTGTGGTTTCTGGGTATGCGCCTAGGTGTAGGAGCTTGTACCATTAATTAAATGAAGCTGCAGCTGACATTTCACATGAACTAATTGATGTGGTAGTTATTTCAAAAGTTCCTTGAATAATAATGAAAAATACTGCAGTCAGAATACAGTGAGAGCAGAAGAAAATGTAGCTAAGATATCCTACACCAAACACCCTTGTCATTAGATAGGCAGCCAGCAAAATCAAGGTCCACTGATTCAGACGTCCTTGGTGAGTTAGCTTCAAATATCGCATTCCTTACTCATCTCATGTTTGCCATCATTCAGAGTTCCGATACTACAAATATGAGTTATTATCATTGTTCTCAAAATCTGCCTTTACCTGACTTTGAGCTGCTTTGCGCTTGTCTAGTAAATCCTAAGTGCCAGGACTGAACAGATTTCCTCATTCCACTGAAATCATGTAACAGTGTGACCTTTCCACTCCTCCAGCCCCACCTACACCTTTCACAGACATAATAAAACATTTGAAAATGTAAAAAAATGCTATTTAAATGACATTCGAGCGACTTACTTTATGGAAAACATTCCAGAAGAATCCTGATTGGTCTATGTGCATTTGAGTGGTGACTGACACAGCAGTCTATTTTAATGATTTAAACAGTGACGGATCTCAATACTGCCACCCTAAAATGTATCCATCTGGTGAACCTAATTTCACGCTATTTTTATTGTGTTACTGTTAATATGGGGATAATAAATTGACAGCCACAGATGATTGTTTCATGCAAAAGCTGTCTATAAAACAAATAATGATCCTATTGAATAGCGAGGTAATATGTTTGCAGGCACATTTACTGAGGATATCGTGTTTCTTTTAAAACCATGTTATAATTAGGTTCTCTTTCATCATGTTCTTACTTCATCCTGTCTTAATAGCACACTTGAATTGCACGACAACACTATTTGTTTTGAAACCCAATTTACCTCACCTCCCTGTTCCAAATCTCATCTGATCCCCCTGTCTGGGATTACTAGAAACACAGATCACAAAAGTAATAACATAGCTGTTTAATATGGCATATTTTCTCATTAAAATGTGCACAAGCATGGACAGGACTGTAGAAAGCTATATACTGTCATTATTTAGATACTTAGACACTTAATTAAAACTATTTGTTTACTCAGCAGGTGCCAAGAATGCATGCAAACTGGCAAATTGACAATGCATAATGAAGGCTGTGATTCAACTGACACTCTTCGATTTGGAATCCTTTCCTCAACCAAGGGAGTTGCACACATGGGGCAACACTACTTGTATGTGAGGAGGCTGGGCTCAGACCCCCATCCCTATCTCTGATTTTATATTCAACTGAGATCACAAGACAGACCAGTTTGGACCTTATTAATATTAATTTTGGAAAATATGCAATAACACACTAGTATGCATAAATTCCGTTTTAGGTGCCACCCAGAACTGGCTTAATATATCGCTCTCTGCAGGCCAGTGAACTACTAAACAGTTATTAACTGCTGTAACAACCCCCACCCCCTACCCTGCAAATAATGAGCTTCATAATTTGCACACTGGACCTGGGGAACCAGCACTTTCCTACATCCCCGTTGACAATAATGGTCAGTGCAGTACTGCCACCTGTTGTTTACACAATACCCAACAGGGAAGAAGTACACCACCGAGTTCCAATCAGTGAAGATAATAGAGTCAATTCTTGCCATAGCACTGATGCTTAGAGTGATCTACAAAAGTTAAAAGAAGACTCAGTTGCAGTGAGGGCATGTTAGCAATATATTACCAGTGGTTAATGATGCATTTAATTACTATTTTAAGTTGTACTGTAATGATAACCTTTATAGGGTTTGTGGTTTTAAGAATGACCTGAGAGACTAGTTAATTAAGTGTTCACTATAGCGTGGTTTAAAAGTGAGCTGTACTTAATGATAAAATATTTCTCCACTTGGCTGAGGGAGTATTCCTTTAGTTGGCTGATAAAATATTTGATGTATGGAAGTTGGCCATGAGTCCAGTAAGTGGGATAATTATACAGTCATTTCCTGAACCTCTAAAATAAGGTGATTGTTAGGCTTTTGTCATCTGGTCAAAGTGTTTCTTTTCAGTCTCCTGTGCTGTCATACCAGAACTGAATTTATCACATACTTTGAAAAGTATAAAAGGACTCTTTGAGTCCAGGCCCAACCACTTCTCTTGTTTATTTTCAGAGTAATACGGTATTCTTTTACAGACTGGGGTAAAATACAGAGTTTGATTACTAGTCTTTTAGCTAGTCATTTTAGCTAAAAGAAAAAAGACATTTCAAAGTGTAAGTTTCAGTTTCAAAAGGGGGAAATAAAACAGGGCTGGTGGTTTAAAACTTCTGTATTTTGATATGCTGACCTCTGCACCAGAAGAGGCCAGGGACAGATTCTTCAATCTACACTCCAGGACAAAGCTTTGCATATTTGAGTACAATGACATATTTTGAGAAGAAAATAATATTTGAAAAGGTTTACTGTAAACCTCATATTTATGTTTGTGCCATTCATTTGAGCTAATTTGCAATGCTTATTTTATTGCAAACCAAAATGGCTGCTAACGTGCAATATAACAGTTTTAACATTTGTGCTGAAATGTATGGCAGTTCATTTCTACTTTCTTGAAGATTGCTAAAAAAGCAGATATAAAGGGCTTTACAAAATATTGTATAATGATTGGAATTAACCACTAGACTAGTAACAGGGGAGGCATGCATGTTTGCTAAAGGGCTGTTTAGGTGATCAAGTACAGAAACATAATGAAATTACCAATAGTATAGCAGTTACATTTTTTACATGTTAAAAGGAGTTACACAAAGTAGATGTTGGTGTAATACCTTGTGATTTCACTGCTGTGTAAAACGTTTTCTGAACCTGGTTTGCCGTTGATTCGGTCTTTTCCTACCTGAGAAGTTCTTTTGAAGATTCTTGATGGTTCTTGATGCACCATTCTTGTTGCTACAATGGAAATTAGGTCTGAGAGTCAGCAGATCCTAAGGTTATTTTTTTCTTCTTGCAGCTTAAAGCTGCATTGTTCCACAATGATGCTTAACTTGACTTTACAACTGTTATTATTCCATAGTTTATCATTCTCTGGGCTCTACTGTTACACAAATCAGACATGTTTGTTTTAAAGTTAATAAATAGCAAGAATCCTTGGCTTTGCAATGTTCTGAAAAATAATTCTGACTTCCACAGCAGCACAGCATTCCAGATTGTGTATGTGTTCTCTTGATAACAGGTTCCAAGGCTCAGAGAGGCTGTTTTTTATTTGTATTTGTGTTTTGCTTAATTACAGGTACTTCATATGTATATTTCCTGTTGATCTGAGTTATTGTGGTGCATCACTGTAGTAACTGCCGGAGCAAAACCAACTGGGGAGTGAATCAGCGGGTTGGTAGACCATCAGGCAATAACTTTATTATCTAGATTTTTTTCTTTGTCTCTTTTACCCTTTATTATAATGTGTTATGAATGTGTTATGAATGACTGTAATCATCATTTGAGCTCTCTCACATATACAAGAGTGTATACATGTTGCTCAAGAATGAACTTCAATCACCAACATCTGATTGGTGTTCCTCTTTCATCTCAGGTCCGATTTGGGTGTGGTAATATTCAGGTTAAGGTTAAAAGTTACATTTCTTGGCTAATCCATTATCATAAGTATCCCGTGACAAATCTGGGTTTTGAAACCTAAACAAATAAATCAAAGAAGCCTGCAATATATTAGGTTCAACTTCAATACATCCTATGTGGGCTCCAGGTTTGTACATATACACATGAATTAATAAAGTGGTTATTAATCCATAACCCTCACTGTTCTATACAGTGATAAGGCCAGTCAAGCGACCAGCGACATATGGCCTTAATTGCAGGGTGGCTCTTGTCCTGGGGTGGCCTTTAAGTAAGGTTTCAGTGTATTGCATTTCCTGTCTTTCAATACCTTCTATAACCATGCCAATTAAAATGGAGGATTCAGACCTGGTTGGAACTGACACTCAAAGCTATGCACTGCTTTGCTTTGCTGAGGACACATTTGGTACTCAGTCTTTCTGTGCAAACTGCAGTAAATTGCTGAAATACCTGTGTGACTCTTAGCAAAAGTACACTGTGGAGAATCTCACATCACATTTCTGATGTCAGAGTTGCAGAAGCCGCAGTAACGCTCCTGGGATTAGTGACGTTCCTGCAGCCCCAGAGACCCAGTGATATGTCACTACATAATCTACAAAAATAGTGTGAGAACCTGTGCCAAGGCAGGATCATTTAATCACATTGTCTGTAACCCGAGAAGAAGAATAGCAATCATACAGGTAATAATTATATTTCAATAGTAGTCAGTAATGCAAGACCACCAAACTTGCCCTGAATCTCTGTAGTGACAGATCAGTAGCATTGAGCTTTTAATCAAAACAATATTATGCTCACAGTAATATTATAAATGCTTAGGTAAACTCTTCTAATCCACAGACAAACAGCCACCTGGGTCTCTTGCTAGGAAAGAACAGTCAGATGAGGCCTTATTATATTCCGTGTGAGTAGTACAAACTTTTATTTTACCAGGGTAATAAAACCTTTGACCTTCACGTCTCATTTAAAAAGATGACAGCAGCACACATTTCAGGTTACCAAGCATGGCAACACATGATTATAAAATACAGGATTACATCTCTGTTCACATCAAATAATGAAACAAGTGCATTGACTCCTAAACATTTGAAGCTTCATGAATGATTCCGGCTGAAAATGCTTCTAGGCATACTATTCCAGACTGCAGGGACCTGGAAGTCTAATGGCCTTTGACCAACTGTCATTGTTTTCAAAGAAAATAGCATTATGCTAATGTACAATAAGTCTCGCTGTGACCTCCGATTTCTATAGCCTGTGGTAACGGAGTGGATTTCAGTGGCATCACCTGCTTGGAATGTCCCATTAGGTGAGTGGAGGACACTAAAGCCAAACTGAAAACCTAGGCTTCTAAGGAATGAAAGGTATACTACATCTCATACCTGGTATAGGTTCAACAATGGATGCTCTGCCTTTGCCCCTGTGCAACTAGTCTGACTCGAGCTTGTATTTACCAGTAAAACCAGGATAACCTAACAATAAAAAAACATCAAAAAGAAATACGCTAACTAAATGTGACAATACTGACCATGCATGTCAGTTTGATTGACTGTGGTTTGTAATAATATTGACTTAACATGAATTCAATATGAGAGAGAGAGAGAGAGAGAGAGAGAGAGAGAGAGAGAGAGAGAGAGAGAGAGAGAGAGAGAGAGGATCATAGTATGAAGCCTAAATTCAATCTAATGGTTGAGACAAACGTATTGCACAAAATATGACAATATTTTGAGTTCACTGTACATTCCCCAGCAAGTTAAATGCCAAAGAATGTATAGGACAGTAAACACTTAACAATAGATAGATAGATAGATAGATAGATAGATAGATAGATAGATAGATAGACAGAAATATGAAGTGGACTTTTCTTCTTTGGTTTTAAGTATTCTTGATATCTGTTTGAAGCACACTTGTAGAATAAATATTATTTAATGAAGTCTAATTAAAGGCTCTCAATCTGTTCCTGCACCTTCATTCCAATCAGTTGAGTGGAGCCTTATCCTTACTTAACATCTGCAATTCATTTTTAATCATCTTTGTATTATGCACAGTGGAGTATGTAAAGGTTATTCCCTGGGAGCCCAAAACCTTTTAAATCTGGCATGCATAATGTGTTAGTTACATCCAAACCAGACTCCTGCATATGATATGGCATTGCACTGAACACAACCCTTGTGAATTCTAACAGATACCAATATTATCTTTCATTGATAACTTAAATACCACCTTAACCCATACTGGATTGCTTTTTTTCATAATCACGCTTAATAATCTTTTGCTTAATTCAACTACTAAAATGTGACCCATGAGACGACTAGTAAGGGCAACACAGAACAAACAGTAATTAAAATGTGAGCACTGGTCATATTAGTTTGTGTTTCAGAGCTCAAGCAGGGATTAGGTTTTAATTAACAATAATTCAGTCAGACGTGTTGAATTTTACTTTCTTTCAAATTAATCTTCAATCAGTTTAAAATGTTGTTCATATACAAGGGACCAAGCAATGGCAGTGGGCTATGCCTGATTTACATAGTACTGAAGTGATAATACACCTGCTATGGTATGTGCCATTGATCCTGATGACATTACTATGATTCTGCTTTCACAACAGTGTGATATTCCAGTTAATGTCAAGAAACATAATGGCAAATTATTGGCAGATTATATCATATGAATTCACAGTTTGTGTTGGAAAGCCCTAACTAGGCTATTCTCCCCATGGGCTCTGGTCTTTGTTAAACCTAAATGTAGTATGCCTAATAGTTTGTAATCTCTTAAGGTGGGAGCTTAGATGGCTTGCCCCTTGAGGCAATCAACTACAATTTCAGGGCAGACTAAGACTAAGAATGGTTCTGGTACCTGTAATTACTGCAGGGAGGATGTTTTAAAATATTAACGATTTGTTACCAGATGTCAAGGCTGGAACATCTGTAAGTGTCAGAGCGGGAGAAAGAGAAAGGCTTGCTGGGTAAACACGGCTCTATAATTAGTCATTTCACCTTCCATTCCTGGCAGTTGTGGAATGTTGGAGGTGCATCGAGGAAAATGTTTTCTCAGCAGTTAGGGGTTTTGGTGAAATGTTGTTGTAGCTAAGGGGTTAGGGGTTGGCAGGTGTGAGGATGGTCAGAAAGGTATTGGTGGTGGGGAGGGATTCTGTGGTCTGTAGTTGGGTGCAGGGCTCTTTGTGAAAAAGGCACAATGCAAAACCTGTTATTACAATCATGAAAAAAAAGCTTAACCTGTTGTTTGCATGCACCAAGTAAAAAAAGGCAGGCCAAAATTTGCAATTTTACTCTTAACCAAACAAAAAACTTGACTTATTTTAACTCCAGGTTTGTGTCTGCGGCTGGAGCAAGGCGACAACAGTCAGGGGTTTGAAGATTCATCAAGGAGAATGAAATGCTTGAGGGAGAAGGGACAAGGGCCTCGCATTGATCAGTACTTCTTACGAAGTCAGTCAAGTCAGTCGAATGAAATCCAGCGACAGGAAGCAAACCACAGTTCGCAGGATATCAACACCCCTGTCATAGATGTGAGGAGGACTTGCATGGACACAGTTAGTGATGAGCCTAATGATCCTTGTGAACCCGGCAGACAAACCAGCGTAAGAGAGAAAAGAACCTCAACGGGCACAAGCCTGGAGTTAAATGGCCAAGAGCTTGTGAGAAAACTGCATGGGACACAGTAAACACAGATCTCTGCTTTGCATTGGAAAGGTTAAGTGGAACAGTTGAAAAGAAACTGGATAAATTTGGGGACATCATCTACGCATATGGAAGCGAGAGGTTTGGAGTTGAAAAAAGGAAGGAAAAAGTACAAACTATTCCTGGAAAGTCTAGGCGGCAGCAGGAGATTGAACGCTTAGTTAGAGAAAGGAGACAGCTGAGGAAGCAATGGAGAAGAGCAGAAGAAAGTCAGAAGGAGGGACTCAATCTCTTACAAAGGGTCATAAAACATAAGCTTGCAACATTGCGCAGAGCTGAGCGCCTACGGAAACGCTACAAAAAGAAGGAGCATGCGAGAACTAACTTTTATAAAACCCATTCAAATTTGTAAAGAAGTTATTCACCAGTGAGAAGAATGGCACACTAAAAGCATCTAAGTTTGAGTTGGAGAGATATTTGGAGGAAACGCATACGGATTCAAAAAGGCAGGAGCCTATGTCAATTCCTTCAGACATCCCACCTATCAATCCACCAGAATACCAAATGGAGGACTGTACACCTAAGTGGAAAGAAGTAGAGCAAGCTGTGAAAAAGCAAGGGCTTCATCATCTCCAGGGCCTAATGGAGTTCCGTACAGAGTGTACAAGAGTGCTTCAGGAGTTCTACGAATCCTGTGGAAACTGATGAAAGTAGCATGGGAAAAACAGGTTGTACCAAGAGCATGGCCGAGCAGGTGGAGTCTTTATACCTAAAGAAAAAGATTCTAGCAGCATCAGTCAGTTTCGCCTATTTCCCTATTAAACGTAGAAGGCAAGATTTTCTTCAGCATTATTGCTCAGAGATTGTCAACTTACCTATTAAAGAACTGCTTCATTGACACTTCAATACAAAAAGCGGGCATTCCAGGTTTCCCAGGATGCTTAGAACACATCAGTGTGATCTGGCAACAAATTCAATCAGCTAAAAGGAGAGGAAGGAGCTCCATGTGACATTCCTGGATTTGGCTAATGCATATGGTTCAGTGCCACATGAACTTCTTTGGGCAGCATTTGATTTTTTCAGTATACCAATGACAATAACAAATCTAGTCAAAGCCTACTTTGGAGATTTGCAGTTTAGTTTTTCAACTTCAGAATTCAGCACTACATGACAATGCCTAGAAGTTGGAATAATGGCAGGATGCACCATTTCTCCACTGGCTTTTACCATGGCAATGGAAGTAATCATTAGGGCATCAAAATGGGTAGTGGGAGGAGAGCTTGGCTTTGAATACGACTACCACCAATTCGAGCATACATGGATGACATGACAACCATGACTACAACAGTAGCCTGCACTAATCGGGTTATTGGGCAAATTAACCAATAACATTGAATGGGCACGAATGCAATTCAAGCCCACTAAATCAAGGAGCATCTCTATAATTAAAGGTAAAGTAGTAGATAAAACGTTCTTCATTAATGGTGAGGCAATACCAACAGTGTCTGAGAAGCCAGTGAAGAGCCTTGGGAGATGGTCGACGGGATCTAAAGGACACAGTTCGTGTGGGAGAAGTTAGACAACAAGCTGTGGAAGGGTTGAAGAGCATAGACAGCAGCTTTACCAGGCAAACTAAAACTCTGGTGCTTTCAGTTTGGCCTACTGCCAAGGTTGCTGTGGCCACTGACTGTGTACGAGGTTTCTTTGACAACAGTAGAGAAGCTGGAAGCTTTAATCAGTTCACACATCAGGAAATGGTTGGGAATTCCACGCTGCCTCAGCAGAGTGGGACTTTATGGTAAAGGAATACTGCAGCTACCTGGAAGAAAGTGGGTGGCAAAGAAAGCTGTGGAGGATGCAAAGGCTGCCCTTCGAATTGGTGATATCATGGGGCAAGTTCAGCATGGAAGAGGAGGTCTTGGTCTCAGTTCAGCTCCTCCTACATGGCACAAGGCAGCCCCAGCGCAACAGAGGAAGCTTGTTGTCAACGAGGTGCAAAAGCAGGAGGAGAGGATGAGGTGTATAAAGGCCATTTCCCAGGGCAAGCAGGGAGAATGGATGAGATGGGAGAGTGTGGAACAACGCAAGATTGGCTGGCAAGACCTATGGTCAATGGAACAGAGCAGGATCAGTTTCCTTATAAGGTCAACATATGATGTTCTCCCATCACCACAGAACCTAAACCTCTGGGTAGGAGAGGATCCCTCATGTCCTTTGTGTTCATCACCTGCAACATTAAGGCACATTTTGACAGGATGTAAGGTGGCTCTTAGCCAAGGACGGTTTACTTGGCGCCATGACCAGGTGCTGCGATGTTTGGCCTTAGCATTGGAAGACAAGCGTAACATGACCAATAAGTTGCCACCTGTTCCATCAAAACATTACACACAAAGACAACATTCCTCCGCCCAGGAGAGCAACCACCAAGAAAGGTGTTAAAACCAATCCTCGCCCAGGACAACTGGAAGCTGCTAGAGACTGGAAAATGCTGGCGGATGTTGGTCAACGGCTTTTCCACCTGAGATTGCCACCACAAACCTTCGACCAGATATTGTCTTGTGGTCTGGATCAGCACGCCTTGTTCACCTGGTGGAGTTAACAGTGCCATGGGAGGATGCTGTAGATGAGGCGTATGAGAGGAAGAAAACTGCGGTATGCTCAACTAGCCACTGAAGCGGAACAGCGAGGATGGAGAGTCTGGGTTTACCCAGTGGAAGTGGGATGTCGAGGATTTGTGGCACACTCTACAACCCGGTTTCTCAGAGATGTCGGATTCAATGGCCAAGAGTTGCGTCGCACAGTGAAGAACTTATCTGAAGCAGCAGAGAGGAGCAGCAACTGGCTGTGGTTGAGACGGAAAGATTCTGGCTGGGGATCTCAAGCACAATAGAAAGAAAGAAAGGCTGATATACAGGTAAGTAAGCTGGGCTGAGTTGAGTGGGGATGGAGGGGGTGATGCTGGGACGCCAGAATCACCGTCGAGCCCTCTTGAGGTGTCGTGGGCTAGTCGACGAAACACCGAGGATGGAAGGTGCCCACTTGAAGACCCCAGAGATGTACCCTACTTAGCTCAATCCAGGCGGTTGTCATGCTGATGCGCTGGGGAGACCGCACTATGGTTGATCCCGGAGCCAGCATCGCAGCCGTTGTGTGTGCTGATGCGCTAGGGAGGCAAAATAAGCTGATCCCTGGAGCTAGCATTACACTTCAGCCATCAACACCAGACAGAAGGATATCTACATCATCATATGGAAGGAAGCGCAAATGGATGGAGACACATATGGATCACATTAGTTTACTGTGAAGCTACGTCTTAGTTGGTGCTTATCTTGGCGAGAGCCAAGTTCAAATCAGCATGAAGTTTTAACATCTACTCTCATGTAATGGAAATCATAAGGCCAACTTTATTGTTAAAAACAAATTGATAACCATCTTTAAGTCATATTTAATGCATACCTTTAAACTCTCAGTCATAAGATATTAATAAAACTAAAGTATGTTTTTAGGAGTCAAACACCTTGTCATAAAGACATTGAGAATGACCACATTATTTAAATGTTCATGGCGTGTTTTAAACTAAGAACTTGAGATGAGAATAGTGAGTAGCATTGCATTCAGGTAAGATTTTTTATTTATTAAGAATTTGTTATTTAAAGCAATACAATACTAGACCTATGACTGAAATCACAACCCAGTGGTAATTCTAAACACAGTATTTCTTCGTATTTACCTGGTGCTCTGCTCCCTTTGTATATGCTGTTTGTGTCTGGAATTCATTACATAAGATAGGTCATATATCATAATGCGTTAACCTGACATGGCAATCCTATGTGTTTTGCTAATGCTTTATGCACACTTCTCTTTGTTCCATATATCCATGACTGTAACCGTTTTTTCATGAAGGTGATCCAACAATAGCAACTCATTAATCTTCAGCTCGTTGAACTGAAGTTTTTTGTTGGCTGATAGTTATTTGGACGGAGTGAGGTGGCAATGGGATTAGGAAAGAGCAGTGGTCCCCCGCAGTCCACATGGCTATATGTATTTGGTATATGGCTTTTGTATTTTGTTTTCACATTGTTTTCAAAAGTATGCTTCTTGAGTTTAGTTAGCACAAGACTAAGAGGTCCAAACTGGGATTTACACAAACTCACTTATCCATAGTTGAAGGATTACCTACCGAAACAACGGCTTTGTTGTTTTTTTAAGCAAGAGATTCAGGCTGGAGTTTAGCTGAGGTTGAAGATCCACACCAGGTCTGAAATCAGGCTGTTATTTGTAGCCCATGATGAGCCAAAGTAATTAGCTTGACGTTAAACAAATATCAACAACTAGTACTTTGTTAAATTAAATATGACTCTAATTACTCAATGCAAAGCTCAGAGCAGTCCTAAAAGCATTCCTACAGTACTTTTTACCCTTTAAAGCAAGTATCATCTCTTTCAGGTGGAGGCGCTCTGCAGTATATTTTAGACATCCTAAACAGTGAGAGAGGAACAAAAAAACGAAGAAACTATAAAAATGAAACCACAAGACAAAATGTCATATAGGTTGAGGGTGATTGGAGGTTTTGCAATAGCTTAGTAGTACCATAACCTTTAGTTAATCCTTTGCAGCTTAATACTGAGTTTACCAACTTGAAAACCACCCTCCACACTGTTGCTGCCCTGCTAACCTCACATCTTTCTGAAGATCCCTGGGATAGAATATGCTTAGGAAAGGCTATTTTTTCTCATTGATGTATAAAATCTGGCTTTCATTTAAAAACGCCAAGTCAACTGAAGTAGTTTCTTAATAGCATTACTGTGTTTAAAAATCATACCCTAAAAATAAAGAGTTTTAATAAATATGGGCCTACACACTTTTCCCCTTCCAAATAATATTTGAATGTCTATTAATTTCTCAACACTATTACTGGGAAACACATTAATGGGATTCTAATTACAATAATAGTTGGTCCAGAAACACTTTAACAGATTAGCAAATGTGTTTCTCTAAAATGTGTGCTGTCACCAGTGACTGACATTCGCTAACAGAGTCAGTCCCGTTATGTCTGCTTTGTATCTTATGAACAGTTGGAGACTGACACAGGAAGCAGAGGAGTGACTTGGTTTAATTAGGTTAGGATTTCCAGATGAAGTATCCATAGTAGCATCTGTAGTAGCAGCACCTTCAGACGGAAACAATTACAACCAAGTCTTAAGAGAAATTAAACAAGCAGAACTGTTTGAAACCTTTTATGGGATTACGTAGCATTTTGTTTTATGAGATTAAAGTCTTTGACCTAATCTGCATGGAAGGACAAATATGTCACAAACTGAAACCCCATACTGTTAATTGTAAAATTTGCCAAATATTATAATAATAATAATAATAATAATAATAATAATAATAATAATAATAATAATAACATTTAACTTGTGGTGGGACCACAGTCTGAATTTACCTGGTTGCTTAGGAAATTTTAATAAAAACTAAATGTCATAACTTGTCAAAGTTAGTCTCTCTCTCCATTTCTAACGCATTCCATTGGGCAGTGGAAGCTATTACCTGCAATTTACCTTGACAGCACAATGAAAGTACCACCGTTCTGACAAAGGAACTAGCATGCAATAAAAAACTCTCTCCCTAACATTGTCAAGGCTTTATTTTCCTTTGAAAGAGCCCATTCTGTTATATCAGCTCTTTATTTCTTTGAAATGACATTTTTCTGCTCAATTGCTTTGAGCCGAGCTTAGCTGATGAAAACGAGGACTCATAAATCAAACTGGCGGCTTTGTCTTGTAAAAGCAATTTTATAAACTTTATATGGAAAAGTTTTTAAGTTTTTTTTTTCCCCAGGTTGTAAACTACATAGTGTCATTGTCATGAGTCAGGCTGTGACATTGTAGTATTAGGTATTGAAAAAAATCCCTCACAAGGGACAATAATATCTTTATACACAGATAATATACCATATGCAGTCCTGTATATTGAGATCCACCAGAGCTGCCACTTTAGACAGGTTGTCCTTCTGGTTTACAGTGCTATTATACTATATACATAACAGCCACCCCTTTATTAGTTACTTAAATAAATGCTTATTGTATATTACGGTTACCCCTTTAAGTAACTGTTAATCCCCAAGGTTTTTGGGAGGTCCTTATTGTTGGCAAATAATGGGCATGTGCCAGGAAATGAGCCCTGACCCTGAACATGTTCTGATGTATTGTACCTTTGCATCTTGCAAATAGACTGTTGTTTGACTGTTGAGTTGCTGGACATGCAAGGGTTCTACCCAGTAGACCCTTACAATTTGAAGACCACAATTCACAAACACTAAAGAAAGGTTTTAGCTAGTTCTGACCTTTCCAGATTTATGAAAACAAGTTTCTACTTTTGAATGGACATGAATTGGATTCTGGAGAAGGCAAAGCTATGTTTTGCTTTTAAACCTGTAATTTGCGACAAATAGCAGCACCGAGACTGGTTTGGGGGATTAGAATGGAGGCTGTAATGGAGTGGCTGGCATCCATTCAAAATGGCTATGTGTAACCTTATCGGCCAACATAGTGTGCCGTCAATCTGGAAGCGAGCAAAAGGGAGACTCCTCTCTGATAACGTATCATTATGTAAAGCAGCACTGTCCTTTAATCACACAAGGCCTCTATTGTGTATTAGTTTTATTTACACTTCGGTTAATCCACCATGCCCTTTATCCCTTCCTCTAGGAAATTGATTAATAATTGGAGCACCTACAATATTCTGGTTATCTGAGTAAATTTCATCTCATATTTCTGTTATCAAAGTTGAATGCTGTATAAGTAAATCTGTGCAAGGGTGTGTGAATGCATGCTTGTGCTTGTGTCTTTGTGAGTGAGTAATAGAAAGAGTAGGCTTATAAATCACTCACATTTTGATAGGGAAGCATTACACCTACAAAGGTTTAAGCTTTGCATTCACAACATTTGAACAATGATCCTTGTATTCCATAAATGTATTTATAATTCTTTATTATACTGTATGTTTATACAATATGAAACAAAAAAAAAAATACACAAACTTGACAACTTGCCCTGTTGAGAGATGCTCTGAGCTGGACTGTGATACACCTCTGGGACCAGGCTTGGGAGAACAGGATATCATAACCAAAAAGGAGAATTCTATTTAATTTAATGTAAAGCAAATCAGTGTGACTGTGAATGTAATTCTCAGTGCTTTACTGTGCTTTACCATGCTTTCACTGTGCATTACCATTCTTTGATAAACTTTTACCCCAGTTTGTTCTAGTAAACGCAGGGACCATATGTGTGTAAAGTGTGTTGCACCTTCTGTTGTGTTCTCTTTTCACTGAAGATGTCAGTACAGGATTGTTCTCTGTGTTGAGACACACACATTTGCCAGGATGTCCTGTGTCCATGCTGGGATGGGGAAATGAACTTGTTTAGACAGGGTGGCTTTTTGAATTTAAGGTCTGATTTCCAAAGAAGCATGAAGCAAGTGGAAGTAAAGCTTCCATGGGACCATTTTCCGGGGGCACTTGGTTAATAGTTTCATTCTTCTTTAACAAGTGATGTGGAACTGAATCATCCAGAATCAGTTTTACATTTTTTGGACAGGAAAGAACCATTGACATCCAGCCCCTCACCCCCCCCGACCCACACACAGTGCACCCTTTAAAAAGATTTACTGCACTACACTATGGTAAAAACATTAAAGTGTGGCTTGAAAAGGACATATGTGTTGTTTTTTTCTTTAGTTTTATGATAGGCTGTGTAAACCAATTTTAGTCAAAATGTTTTTCTCCCCAATTAAGAATGTCCAATTATTTTCCCTCTCTGCAGCATCTCCCCACACCACCTCAGGAAAATTTGAGGTCATTGGGCGTCCTTTGACCCCACCACCAAGCCAATCATTTCTTTGCATGCAGATCCCAGACAGCGGATGTTTGCAAACTAATGGCCCTTAGAGGACATTGACCATCTTGCCGGGCCCAGACCAGTAGGGGCCGCTGTTGCGCCAGAGCCAACCTTCTTGTGGAGTCCCCAGCGATGACTGGCTACTTCACAAAGCCAGCAAATTAACTTGTGCTCCTCTGACTGTCTGACTCACGCTGCACACCACACTGTCATGTCTTGACCAGATGAGGCACTTAGAGACCCCAGAAATCATGCATTAACCTTTGAAAAACCCTGCATCCAATTGTTTTCTTTTTTCATCTTCACTCAGGGGAAGCAAATTTTGATTAGTGTTTTTTTCTTCCCTGAGCAGCAGCAGAGGCTGGAGATGATGTTCAGTGACCTCCTGCTGTTGTAGCTGGTAGTAGCAGGAGCATGTCTGTGTAGTTCATGGAGTGACAGAGTTGTAAGAAGACATGAAGGATTGTGTTTGTGAGACTGCATGTCTGTATATGAGTGTTTTCTTACCCTAAGTAACAGAAGAAAACTACAAGTACTGTAGTTTCATCTCTACAAATACAAACATGGCAAATATGTTAATATTGCAAAGAACTACTGACATGAGATTGCTGAGAGCTGCAAAAGTTTCATTTTAAACCCATTATATAGATCCAAGAGTTGGTTCTTGACAGGAACAAGGTTTCCAGAGAAAGCCCTAAAGAATTACTGGGGTCAATGTTTAACACCCAAGAACCACCTTTTCAATATTCAGCTCATTTATGTGTAATCCCTCCTTGCTGCCTTCACAATATGTAATAAGTAATACAATACTAAGTAGTTAACACAATAATAAGTAGTACAGAACTTAGTAAAGTAAAAAAAAAAACTATTTGCTTGCACTAATTACATTTGGTCTGTGGATAAGTTAGAACAAAAAATATGTTTATGCAGGAATTAGGGAACAAGCGTGTGCAAGGCTGGAATGTCAAAGGACTGTTGTTGTAGAAATTGTAATCCCACTACTAACACCTCTGTCTGTGCTATATTATATGTGGTAGCTTGAGTTATAGTTTATGCTTTTTTAAGATTGAATACAGTGATATACAAACATAAGCTTTCAAGATCTTAAAAGTGTATTCAGTTTTTTGTTCAGTTTTTTTGGTGCAATTAGGTAGCTCCCTTGTTGTTTTAGTCAAACAACCAAGTGGCAATGAATCTGAAACCAGTGGGTTAATAATATCTAGGTGGTGACAGAATGGAAAAAAGAGAGTAAAACTGAAATAAAAACATGAATTAAGAAGAAGTGAAATATTGTCCAAATAACTCAGTATTGATCTGTCAGTTTAAAAACAATCCTTGGCATCTCTTTTGAGGCTCTTTACGCATGGACTTGCCCAGTCTGAAGAACTGAATACCTTGGATTCACACTCACTGCACTGGATGTTTTTGCTGGAGGGGAGCTGTTTCTATGGCAACCGACAGGTAAATGATCAAAAATGCAGTTTTCTGAAATCTCCCCACCTCTCTTTCTCCCTGTCTCTCTCTTTCCTCTTAGTTGCTTTCCCAATTTAGTTGGTCATTTGGCTTCATTTTGGTCAAAGAAAATCAAAACAAACAACCCTAGTTATCACTTGATATTACATATTTTTTAAAGAGATTTTAGTTCTTACTTTAGAACCATAATAAAATAATGATTTGAAAAGTGGTCCACATATAAATATATTAGATTTTAAGAACTAACAGACACTCCGGCAATAATAAATGTATTCTCCTATTGTCACACGTGTTTGAATCTCACAGCTGTTTATTGCTGCCCTTAAAACCTACACTTCCTTGGTGATTTTTGTTTCAGGATACTGTATGTGTCATATTTTGGAGTAAATCACTACTGTTTCTGATTACTATAAATCCAAGGTAGGGGTAGAGTTTGGGACAATAGTAACATTGTTGCATGTTCTGTTGTGTTGTATGTAATGAAACTGAAAGTATGCATTGTTTATTTCCAAAATTGCCCAAATTGGGGATGTTTTCGTTCTATTTGTATATGGAAATGTTTGCTACTGAATTCAAATAAATAACTTGGTTAGGGAACCTCTCTACCTCATGAAAAACAGAGATCCTGCTTGCTTTAATTCTTCCCCACGATTTCTTTTGTACTGAAAGCTTAGCTCTGATTGGAGTATTTTCCGTATTGAATGTATTTTAACGCTTGACTCCTTAAACAGTTTCCTTAAAGAATTTCTTAGAAAAGTCATTAAAAATATATTATTTTTGAAGATCACTGCCTATTTATAGTAATTCACATGCAATTGAAATGATTGTAGTTAGTAAGCAACTCATTCACGAAGTACATGGCGTGTATTAAACTAACCAGCGAGGCTGTCACATCTACGGGGAGTTTCTTGGAATGGGCATTCTGGAAATACAATTGAATGAAAAGTAACATGGCGTCTGCTGGCTATCGAAACCAATTAGCGACAGCGCCAGGGAAATGTGTTGCCATGAGTCAAAACAACATCTGGGATTTTGCATGTTTCCATGTGTCTGTCCACGGAACCCTGTCCATGTGACTTGGCAGCTCCTCTCTCACCCTATGGTTAACAATGTCCTTTGCTGCCAATTCACCCTGTCACCACAATCATTTATAGGGCTATTTCAGGGTTTTATATTGCACTGGGGAGCTGTAAATGTGTTAACAAGATGCCTACTGGATATGCTAATAGCGCACAAGTGGATGATGGTTCAGATGCCACCTGTTCTGGTAATGTATGGTCACCTTTCACAAGTGTTTCAGGGTCTGTGTATTATCGACCAAGAATGAATATCATTCAAAGCTCAGCACCCCAAGGTACATAAGGGTGAATGAAACCTGTCTGGTGCATCAAACATTTCCTTGCCCTGTCCTCAATCACAGAGATGCATTAGCAAAGAGTCACAAACGTGAGTTAATATTCTATATGCCTCTGCTTTTTTAATGTCGATTGTTGCTGGTTGGTGGGACCAGTGTATCCCTGAATGAAGGAGGAAACAGTTGATTCTGGGCTCTGATGCCTATAATGCTCTTTATAATGAATATATGTATTTATATATATATATATATATATATATACTGACCTGCCTTGGACACCTGCCTTAATACATAATGGCTGGGGGTGGGACTTTTATTGCCCCATGTACCCAACTTAGACCTCAGATCCCTTACTTACTAAATATCTTGATATCACTGAACAGATAATCATCCCTTCTTAAATATAAGCAAAGGATTTTAATGGAATATATACCTATATTCACATATATTTTCTATCAGTGAGCATGGTATGGCAGCCGTTAGGTTGGCATCTCTAGAAGAACCAGTTGATAGTAATAGGAATGTCTTTCTGGGCCCGAAGCTTTCAGAGCCATTGGCTGGAGGAATGTTTATAACTTACACACTACATAACGTAAACATTATAGCTGAGGCAGCCCTGTGATTTGAACAATGTTGACAACAGGATATTACATTGACAAAGCGCACCTCTGTATTAAAATTACACACTAAGCTGAGTGAAGTGCCCTCTCTGATTTCAAGTGTTTATTTCAACTAAAACAGCCGTAATTCTAACAATTTGTCAAATATAAAAGGACATTTGAAAACATACAGCATAAAACTATTATAAGGCATATATTATAATATAAATGAAACTGACATATTCTTACATGGCATACCAGTAAAAGTGTTACTTAAATCCATATGAATTCAACTGAAACAGATGTTTTTGTTTTTTTCCTATGGTATTTAATTTGAACCCATTATGAATTTGTAGAATACGGTATATATGGGTCATACAATTTATATGTGACATCATTTTACAACCGGTAAAATGATATATTTTCAAATTTTTCAGTCACATTTGACATTAGTCACATTGCTTTCATTTCGGAAGACTGTGGGACAATGAAAGATCTAATCAACATGGTTCGGTCAGTGTACTCATTTTAGCATTCAGGATTTGTAACCCTTTTATCCTGTATTCACTGCAATTAATTAAACAATGCTGTGACCTAATGGGAGATCCAAGATATATATAAAAAAGGTTAATATTATTCGGCCTGGCAGTGTTGTTTTCGTACCACATGAACCTCAATTAGAGTCTTGAATAGAGTTTTGGTCAGAACAAGAACATACACCTACACACCTAAACACTCACATTCACATGCACACACACACAGACAGTATCTGTGGAAGTAAACAGATTTTCCATCTTGTTCAGCTTACCAGGCGCTGAATTCTCAACAGTGTGTGTAACGTACATTTGATTTGAACCTCTCCCCTCGCCCCACACACATTTTTTAATTTCTCTTCAGTTTAAACCACAAACAGCAGAAGCAGAGTGATTGAGGCCAATTATACAATTATACAATTCTAAATTATAATAATAAAACTATTAAAGCTTCATTTTATCGCCACCCTGGTGGTTCAATAAATGACATCTCTCCTCAGCCACACAACAAGACGGCTGCATTAACTCCAAAAAGATCAACTGTGAAATTAAAAATTATTTTATTTTCAATGACTTAACTGCTTGTGTGAGTATAAATGTGTGTGTGTGTGTGTGTGTGTGTGTGTGTGTGTGTGTGTGTGTAAACATTGTGTGTGGGTTGTCATAAATTGTATAAGAGAAGTTATCTAGTGCATTTCGGGCATCCTACAAATAGGAGAATATGGCAGCATATTTGTAAACAGCGGCATATTTAATGAAGGTATAATTAATGTATATATTTACCTGAGATTACAGACTGCTTTGACACAACATTTAAAAATAAATCATTGGATTCACTCTTCTATTTTCTACCTAATTTGAAATTCCCAATTTGAATGTAACCTCACCATCTCAACCCACTTTTAAACTGTCAAATCAATTGCCTATTTTCCCTTCAAAGTAACATGTTACCAAGCTACTTAACCAAGGGCCTAGCTGTCCATGGTGAACCTACACTTTTGACAGTGATATGACAGGTGTTCGCAATTTTTGTTCAACACCTTTAGTAAACCGGTTTGCTAATAATAAATGCTTAGCATTGCAAGTGTTTCCTCCTTTGTGTTCCACCCCAAATGGATATGGTATTGGCTGAAGAATAGTTGATAAAGAGATTTAATAGATAGGTGGGCAGAATGATGGTTGTAGCGGCTTGTTTTGGCACTGTGTTTCGAGTGTCAGAAAAATATTTCATGTTGAAAGCAGCTGTTCAGTTGTATTCTTCTGTTGTGTGTGCCATGGCAACTTTCAATTATAGCAACCTACCTGAGCACTGCCAGGTTATCAAAATATCAAGAGAAAGCTTTCCAGATCAAGACAAATGTTGGCTCAGAGGTGCTTTATTTTTGGTAACAAGGGAGTATGGAACACTGACACCATGAGATTTCAGTCATTTCAAACACTGTGCTCCAAAAGGCCACCCAAGTCAAGTCCACAATGAAGCAATTTGTCTTTTGAAAGCCTAGACATTTTCTATTTAAAAACAAGGGACTGTGTAATCACCGAGCACGCACAAACACTGATAATTCAAATTGTCATACACATATAAAGCATCTGCTTTGACACTGGGAGCTATTGTCTGTAGGGGTAGGAAAGCAAACATAACATACTCAAGACTAAATACAATAAAAAAGACCTGTTGGACTTACCACACACAAGGTCAAAATATAAACAAAAACATCTGCCATAACACTGGTAATAGGATGTCGGGCCATCATAGGCTTCCATATATTCAGTACAGTAAAAAGTACTATACAGTAGTATTGTATAGTATTAGCTAAATCTCTTTAGTTTACTATAGAACATTGTTTTTATATAGGAAGCCAGGACGACAATTCAGTTTGAGCTGGATGAATACATGCAGCAAAACCTTGTCTCTAGGATGAGAAAAACTACACGGTCATTACTTTTTAGGCTTAATGGTAACTTTATTCATAAAAAACAAACTTTGACATTCTTTAAATAATTAATGAGTTAAAGTATTGTGGATATGACCATGTTTAATAATATGACGATATGGGTTTTTCAGCAATAGTTTCAGATTGCAAATGATTAAAACATAATTATTGATATGCAGACTGCCCTCCTCACAAGCAAAAAAATTGTACATTTAAAAAAAAAAAAAAAACTCACTCTGTGGGTGTTTTCATTCTTTCCCAGAGTGAGATCTTTAAAGCTATCTGAACGTGTGCTAAGCACATCCACATGTCCACACACGCACATTAATAAACGCACACAATCGCACTTCAAAATCACAATTAATCCATCTCCACTCCCACCACGTCTGATTGTCCTGCCATAGCTTTATATTCTGTCCTTGAAAATAAGTTAAGGCTGTCAGTGCGGTTTTTAGCGTTCATGAGAAATGAAGGTGATCCAGCAAGGCCTATGAGGTTTCAAGCGGTAATGAGGACAATTATAGCCTGTTTCCAAGCAGGACTCTGCAGGAGCGGTGTAAACAGACCTGGGCTTTATGGAATAACAGTGAGAATAAGTGGGCCCTGGGGAACCCTGATAAATATTTATAACACTGAGTGGTACAGTAGCTTGCCTCTCATTTATCATACCCTGGCCCAGAGAGTGTGGGAATCTGCCATCTGTGCTGCGAGCTGGCAGAGAAGCCATCACTTTCAATGTGGAGCTGTATGTTCAGCCCACAAGTCAGGGGTCACTTTCCGCTCGGTCGGGGCACCTTGAGATGTTCCATATGAAACCCAGCTGACCCATTCGTTATTATAGTATTGTGAACCCTACTTATTTCATTTACACTTTTGCTCTAGTTCTTCACCTTGAAATTCTAGCAAAGGGCAACACTGATTTTATATAAGTTGGTCTTTTTGTTAGCTGATAATGATAATTAAAGAGACTGAAAGCTAGTTCAAGAAAAAATAATCACAAGTGGTGCCATTTGCTCCGAGACACAATAAACCAGTAAATGTGTGCTTAAATTACAAACCATTGTTAGTCATCAGTAACAATCTCAAGAAAACCACCTCCTTCTGCCTAAAGCAGAGCTCATCCATTCCATATCCTGGAGTAATTCATTTTGATGGTTGTCAATAATAATTGGCCCCTCTACTCAAACCCCGTGAAGTCATTTGTAATAAGAGGATCACTTTACTAAATGAATACCCACCTATTGTTTTGGTTTTGTTCTTGTGAGGCCTGTATGCCACCAGTACAGCTGCTGAGTTATAAATCAGGAGGAGTAATCTGATCAGTTGCTCTTCAGGGACCCACGATGTGTAACAAGCAGGCCTTTATGTTATCATGTAATATTTATTTTTCTACTGAATATCAGGTCTAGTAGCCACAATTGTCCAAGGGAAAATGAGTGCGTGGCTCGGGGAATCATATTTTGAAGCTAAACAGGCCTTAACTTTAGAATTAACATTTTTAAACCTGCTAAAGTGAGACACTTTAAAGACCTGTACACCACACTTTCCCTTTTATTGAGATAAATATGGGATTTAACATTGAATTACGTAATTAATCAAATAATACAACAAGCTCTTCTTAATCAACACTTTTTTTTAATAATCATTTTTAATAATAAGTTTAATAATAAGTTTAAACATGTTTACATACAGTGAAACCTTTCTTAGCTATGCGGTATGTTCATATGCTTTTACTACCCACTCATATCTTCATTCTGGTGCATGTTCTGAATTTGTATTGTCTATTTGTCTAGTTTATATGCTGCCTGGTTGTAGTTTCCGGTATTGAATGAAATGCCTCGAGTCCTTCATTATTGTAGGTACTGGGTGCTTCCCATTTGAAGGATCAATCTTTTTATTGGGGTCATGGCTGCAATGTTGAGTAGTGTGGAGTAGTGGTTAGGGCACTGGACTCTTGACCAGTGGGTCGTGGGTTCAATCCCAGGTGTGGGACACTGCTGCTGTACCCTTGAGCAAGGTACTTTACCTAGATTGCTCCAGTAAAAACCCAACTGTATAAATGGGTATGTAAAAATAATGTGTAAAAAAGAAAGTAATTGTATGTAAAAATAATGTGATATCTTGTAACAATTGCAAGTCGCCCTGGATAAGGGCATCTGCTAAGAAATAAATAATAATAATAATGTTGTTTCCAAAACTGCAGTTCTTTCGGTCTCATTCCTGGCAATGCTGTAGGACTTCTATTAAAAACTGCTGTTTTGACCCAATGGCACTTATTCATCTCATGCTCCTCACTTATAGCATTTATTTTTCTTCTGTTTTTATCTTTTTTTGTTATCTATCAAAAATAATACTTTATTTTAAGTTGCTATATGTGGAAAATATACTATAATTACACATTTGACAATGTAGTTCTCATTACTGTGTTGTTTATACAAATAATTAACATTTTTGGACCTTGGTAAAGCTTTCTGTAATTAAAAAAAGAAATAATGCACACTTAAATGTGCATAATATATCTGGTGACATGATGCTTCTCAACAATCATACCCCTGTCTTCCACAACATTTGAAAACTGTCACCTGACTAGAAAATGCATGTTTTAAATGCAGGACACATGTAAATACCAGGTACATGTACAATTACATACAGTAGTTTGCTTTAGTTTAGCGTTACAGGCATTGTATGTTCTTGGGTATCAATCTTTACTGGTGTTTGCTATGATATGCCAATAAAACAAGATTGTACAAGATGTATTCTTTGAAAGAGGCCTCAAATGGTGGTAAGAAAGTCTGGCAGTAGAAGAGTGTTTTAATTGAAGAAATACATTTGTGGCTGAGTATGGTAGTACTGTATAACAGATGTCAAAATGACAATTACAGGCAATTAGCAAGTGTTACTCATTAAGGACTAAAACTGAACCAGCAAAGAGCCATGTCTGCTGTGATGACCAACAGCAAAGCAAGACTGCTACAGTAGACTCTATTGAGTATGGATAGATTCCAAGCTGTCATGTGCTAACTGTGTGCATGTGACACTGGCATACATTAAATACTGCAGCTGGTGGCCTAATTGTAAGCATCTGGTAATGCTGAAGCAAGAGCAAAGTTTGTTTGTTGATAGTTTTCATTGGTGTTGTTCAATGGGCTTCGGCACAGTTTCTAATGTAAACTGGCTAAAGTTGTTTTACTTTCAGAAATCAGACCAGCTAAACCGTGCTTCTAAATAGACCCATAGACTTCAAAAGCCAACAGTGTGGGTTGTGTACACTGTTTAATATTGTCTTGTGTTAAATTGTTGCTTTGCTTTTCTATAGTTTACAGGGATCCAAATACCAGAGCATCTGGTCTTATGTGAATAAAGAGCAGTACTGCCAGATTGTATTACACTTCCATATGCCAGATTATACCCAAGAAACTTTAGCCCCAATTACAGTGGGTGTCATGCTTCCTCAGTGATTTCCAATACTGTAAGCAATACAAAGCAATCACAAAGCTTTCTTACAGCCAATGAGCACATTGTGATTGTAAATTGATGTGGAATTACTAAAGAAAATAGAATAAGGTGCAGGGAAAAAATTGCAGAGGACAATAATCAAAAAATATTCCAGTGTGAGAATGGGGAACTGTGGAGCATTTAAAAATTCATCTAAATCTGCCACTGTTTAGATCTGAAAAAGGCCCTGGACCAGCGATTCACATATTTTACAGTCCTGGTAGAAAAGCATGACATACCAAACAGGTACTGTACACATCTGTTACAGTACCTGTGAAGATCTGTTATCTAAAAACACTTACAGCAAAATAAAATATGCAAGTAGGAATGTTCTTGTACAGAGAGTTAGAATGGGCAGAGCTGGTTTAAATGATGTATAATGCTTCATAAACCACTTTACAAAGTGAGGTGCATAATTTATAACTTTTGCTTAAGATGTTAAAGAAAGACTCATGGGATCAAAATACTGTACTGTTCAAGGATATGTTGAATCGTTAAGGGATTCTCTACATCCAAATAGAAAACTGCACCGGGACATCCAGCTCTCAATCCTGGATACAGCAGAACATGTGTAGTCCTGTTTTGGATGAAATATATCTTAAAGACGAACCTCCCTCCCTACTTTGGAGGCAATTAGAGGAAACGAAGAAGGTGGTACCAGGAACCAGACTCTTATCCAAATACTGAAGGATGATTCCTGAGGAGAACTGCTATTTTCATGTTTTAAACCTCCACAGAGATTATATGTGAGTGAGGCTCATTACCAGATACCCCACTGACACATTCACACATACACACACGCACAAACTCGCTAACAAAGGCTAGCTAAATGCCAAGTAATAACATGATGTAGTTTGACTTTGCATTAGCAGCTGACGATTTTCCTAGTTTTCAGAATCTTTCTAAATATTGTTTTGGAAGGCATTTTACTGTTAAAACGGAGACATTATTAACAGTATAGAAAGAAACAGAAATCATCATTGCCCTGTCCACACTATGCCTTTAAACCGTATTAGTTGCCTTTAAACCGGCTTAAAATGGCTAAATACGGTTTGCGTCCACACTACGCAGAGCTTAATACCATACGTGCTTGAGAACCAGACTCGAGACCACCTCAGGGTGTAGTCTCGAGTCTGGTTCTAATTAGCTCGCACCAGGTAGCGCAGTTTGTCAGAAGTGTGGACCCTGTAATACCGAGCTACATTTTTATGTATCCTCCAATATCCCAAAATGCTGTGTGATATTTTTGGCGCCTGAAGGACTTGCTATCAGTGTACTCTCCTAGGTATTCATTTTATCTCTGATAAACTAGTGGGAAAAATAACATAAGCACCACGTTTAATTAGCAACTGCAAAATGAAATGCAAGTTAAAAGTACAATCGGGATGAACAATTCACATCATTTGTCAGCTCTGTTTGAAATTATATTAAGGGGCCAGAATTAGGCTCAGGCAAGATACAAAGGTAAAAACAAAGATTGTTTTGTAATTAACAGTTTAATTATGAAACAGAATCAGCTCAAAATGGACATCAACTGATTAAAAATAAAACCTGAAAACTTCAAGCCCTACTTGTGTGTGTGTTCGCATTTACTTTTTCCAAAATACTTGTTTTATTTCTTTTTAGTAATATGGACCTCTGTTATTATGGGGTATAACACTATAATATTTTAAAATAAAACACAGTGCATGGTGGGATACTATCATATTCATTTCCACTGTTCCGAACTGTAACCAAACTATTCTAATAATGTGTGTACGCATTAAGCCCGACTAAACATGAAACGGTACTTTAGTGAGGACGCTTTGAGCTGGATTAATTAGAACGTCTTCGAGTATGGTGCTCGAGATCGGTTATGCAGTGTGGACAGGGCCGATGTTTAAGAGAAGGCCACTGCTCAGCTGAGGCACAAAACATTCAATAATACTGCCCAATTAACTATTGAAGGTGTTTTAGACCTGTTGATAGGTTGTGAACAAAGATTTAATCATTGGGAAATAAGCATTTAAGGTTGGCAGTTTTAAAAATTTGAGCTTGGCACAATTTTGACTCTGGTGATGGGCCTGCCTGGCTATATATATATATATATATATATATATATATATATATATATATATATATATATATATATATATATATACTGTATGTCATTATTTATTATTTATTTCTTACAGCATAGTTCTAAAGAAAAAAATTGTATATGTTTATTAGTAATTCATGAGTACAACCTGTGCTTTTGTGATTTATAGAAAGTTAATACATCATGGGTAGGGTGTCTCTTATAACAGAAATAATTGTGCACATTTTTAACAGCTCAGCTTCACATTTTGGTCCTTTTGCCAAAACTTCAAGAGATGACATTTCTTTTAACAACCATTACACACGACGTATAGAACGGTTCATAGTTGCAATTGCTGCTGTGGCACACCAGGGGAGTAGCACTTAATTTCCTGTGCACTCTAACTGCCAGGGTTTCTGTTTGTTTCTACCAATTCAGTGCACTTTCAAATGGAGTTGCCAATTCACACATACATGGAAACATGATTATTTCAGTTAATCTGTCCTGAGAAGAACGGTTTCTATTAGGGCTGTAAAGCTACCTCATTTAACAGGAATTCATCGCCATCAATCTTACAAAACAAACGATGGCATAAAACGAACTTCTTAATACTTACAGAAGACAGTAAATGTGCTATGAGCGAACACTCCCTTTTTAAAAACAGAGCATACTTCACCTGTCATATTTGAACATGCTTGAACTAATTCTCTCAATGTTACATGTTGTTTTTGTTTTGTTTCTTTGAGCTTCTTCGTGTGATGGTGTCTTTGTAGGAGACACTTTTATTGAACTTGAAGCTGACAGTGTGTTATTAATATTTATGTATGATTGTTTGGATGTAAAGAAGTTGTTATATTGCTGGTGTTACTGACATCCTTCAGGAACCATCAATCAGTGATATATTGGCTCCATTGAGTCAAAGTGAAAACAAGTCTTGAGGATAAAAGAAAGGTAAGAACTTGGTTATTACCCATATTAGGATGTGTGGCTATCTGTGTGGTTATCTTGTCAGAATCAAGCTGTAATTGTAAAATAATACTCCCTCTCTCTCTCTCTCTCTCTCTCTCTCTCTCTCTCTCTCTCTCTCTCTCTCAAGACTGTTGCTGTGTCATGTGGATTGTATTTCTCGTTTTTGTGATGTTTGGTGCTTTGACACTTTTCACCAAGAGCCCAAAAGCAGCTGGAATGACATTTATTAGTGTTACCCTTTAGGGAGAAGCCAACACCTCAAACAGCCAATCCAGTCACCCAGGAATGAGGGATGTTCACTGTCTCCAAAGCAAATATCTTGCGGGTCCTTCGGCTCCACTGATGGATTAACTCTTTCTGTAACTCTCTTGCTTTCTCTCTGTCTCTGTGTTTCACAGAGAGGAAGAGAACTCTTGTGTTTAAAATGTTTTCTCTTGCCGTCTCTCTCTCTGATGTTTTTAGAGATCAGCAGTTCAAAGGGACGACCTGGCCTTCTGCCAGCTGATCCGACATTAACCGCACCAGATCTGAAGCATGGAGTTTTTCTCTCTGTATTTTGTTTTACATCGGGAGTGGAGCAAGGTGGCCAAATGCCGTCCCTAATTTTGTTGACCAAAAATCATCCTTTTTAGAGAAATGGAAAGAATATAGAGGTGGGGTACAGTTTCCTGCATGTACCGGTACTGTATGAATTGTGCTGGCGGTGGTGTTTTGAAAAGTGATCTATAAATGGGCATGAACAGATACCTTTTTTGTTAGGAAAAGGACCAACAGCAATGGAGACTGGAGTCCTCTGTCTAGTATCCGCTGACAAGTGTACCTTCAAATGTGTTTAGTGAATTCCCCTACAATTTGTATCTCTAATCCCTGCAGACTTCAATTCAAATCCATCTATAATAACCGCTTGTTCTGACATGTGAGCTCTTGGGTGAGTGACTTCCAGTTCCAAGATGAAGAAGTGATTTGGGCATCATTAGCAGGTGAGAACAACCCTAATTGTCTTGTTTACAGCCCTGTTAGAAGCCAGTAAATCCTGATGGTATGCTGTCTGACCAGGTGTGAGGAAAGATCTCATTAACGTGCATATTGCTCGCACAACCCACCAGAAGTGACTGAGCTACTTAACATAGCTAATTTATTGAGGAGAATTAGAGCTGTAGGAAGTGAGGTCATTTAGCCCCTTACCATAATTTCCTCCTGGTTGATGTCTGGAAAACACACACATCCTGTGCAACTTGTCATCCATACACAGGGTGACCATATGGCTCCGGCTTCACTGGGACAGATTTGGACAGGTATGAACTGATACACATAGTAATCCATTAAGTAACAGTGTACTACCATATCAGGACAGCTGTGCAATATTTGTTCTGTAATGCTGTAGTCTTCTGATGGTTCTACTCATTTCTTAAAATCTAAATATGAGTGTGTTCACCATTTAAATATCACTTGCTGTTAAAATGTGAAAAATACACATATTCATATTTTTTAGATTTTCATTGGTTAACAACTTTATTACATTTTAAAAAATGGTTCATAAAAAACTATGGCTTCTGTACTAAGTGTTCACAATCCTCTTAATGTGTACAATCTTGTTTTGCATGGGGGTCTTGGGAGGGTGTCATAATTCAGTCACATATAACAAAATTAAATCAGTACCACCACAAATGAAATAGCTAAACAGATCAACTGTGGCTTTCTTAGCATGTAATTCTTTTCCTAACAGTATGTCCTGTTCTGACGTGAAGTAGGCAGGTGTAGTGTTAGGGGTTTGATGCTTTTAGCCTACAGTAACCTGTTTTGTATCTTAGCTCTTCACACAGGGTGTAAAAATCCAAATCTTTTACCCCATGCTGAGAGATCTTTAGCTCAGAGAGACCCTTAATAGGTTCAAGCCATGCTGTGGGCTCTAAATATGTTCTAAGGTTGTTACCTTATGACCCACGATAGAAAAAGATGGAATCTGTGGTTACTTCCCATAAAACCTTCCACACACTGTGTGTATAAAGGGGAGCGTCCTTCTTCATCTCATGTTTTCCTTCCTGAGCTGTAGTGTACGTTTGTAGAGGGTCACTAGCATATGTTTCAGTATTAAATTCATGGGAAGCGAACCTCAATTCATTATACATTCCACATTTGCTGTGCATTAAACCCTAAACCTAACATTCATCTATCATGACCTGTGACAGTATCACCAGGAAAAGGAACATACTGAATGTATTATGGCGGTTTACTTCGTACACATTCGATGGAAAATCATCGTTGGCTCATATGTCTGGCAATTCAGTTACATATGCTTAAAGGAACCGTTACAGAAAAAAGCCTAGTGCTATTTATCTGCTTCTTTCTGTAGCCCTCTGACATGTCTGCTTTTGTGGCAAGTGTAAACTGTGGGAGATGCTTGCTGACTGTATGGATCTGGACCTACAGCATGCTTATTATTATTATTATTATTATTTGTTTATTTAGCAGACGCCTTTATCCAAGGCGACTTACAGAGACTAGGGTGTGTGAACTATGCATCAGCTGCAGAGTCACTTACAATTACGTCTCACCTGAAAGACGGAGCACAAGGAGGTTAAGTGACTTGCTCAGGGTCACACAATGAGTCCGTGGCTGAGATGGGATTTGAACCAGGGACCTCCTGATTACAAGCCCTTTTCTTTAACCACTGACAACACAGCCTCCTATGCTTAGATGAACCAATATGATCCAGATAAGTAATTAACTTGTTTTAACCACTTTACAGTTTGTAGTGGTTCTTACTTTGACAAAAGTGTGTGGTAATGGACATCTAGATTGAAATCATGTCCCATAATAATAAAGACCAGCAATTGTAAGTAGTACAAAGTACTACACAGTTGTTTGTTAGCGACCTACAATATTGTTTAGAAGCTTGCTAAACAAGTGAAATATTTTAGGTGACCCATGTAGTTTAAAAGAGGAAACAGAAAGTTGCTAGAAATGTAGAAGATTATGAAAACCATTCCTGACTTTATCATATATCACAAGAAGGGCTGGTTTCAATGGGAGAAATAAAAAAAAGATGATGAAAGAGAACATAAACACAGTATAAACCATCTAACAGAGATATCATGCTTCAAAGCACAGGGAGAAGGGCGGTACCCCTAAAAATGGTGGTGACATTTTACTTTATCCAAAGGGCTTAAAAGGGATTTTGCACCCTTGGTACCCCTTGCTAGCAATGACAACCTCCTTGGATTTCCAGAACTACAAACAGGTCTGGTGGGACAGGGTTAATTCCAATACATTTGAAATAATTAAAACCCCAAGTTTATTTTACTGCCAATAATAAAAACCTGCTGGAGCTATACTACATATACGAAAGTGCATTCAATTATTAACACTAAAACCTTATTTTAGCTGCTGTTCCTGCACTATAACCTTCAATTATTGTTGTGTTTTTATTGTATAGTGCTTTCAAATTACAGTTACAATGTTGTGAAAGTGCAGCTAAACAAAACTTACGAGGCATTAGAAAATGGTATATAACCACAACGCTATTATGGTGACAAATTTACCGCAGTTATAATGTTGTTGTTTTCCATATGGACCAGTTTGCAGTATAGTTTACGAGCCAGCTGTGATATTTTATTACAAATTCTGTTTAGAGCGAGAACAAAAAATCATTGACATGTTAAAGTTTTACAAAAAACAACTATTAGAAAGGGTGGGGCTGGAACCAAAAGTGTACATGGATTTGGAGGTACAGGCGGTATTACAACTTTGTCAACGTTGTGTACTTTTTGTTGTTTCTTACAGGGTTTATTTTGGAATTTGTTATTGGGTGTTGTTTCAATCTCCAGTGCTTTTTGGGAACAGAGAAATTTACTAATATTTTTGGTAGCGACTTGGACCCCTAATGTTTATTTACATTAACAGACACACTTTTATCATTTTAATCTAAGGCTTTAAAACTAGGATAGTTGTATACAAGGTCTAGCATTCTGGATGTATGTTGCAACTATTAATTGTTGGAGACAAAACTAAATTACACTAGGAACTCAATATATTTTGTTCCTTTGTTCAATTTTATTCCTGTTTAAATTTATTATCTTTTATTTGGTGTTTTTGCATAGCATAGCACACAATAGTCATATGTTTTAATTGTGGTTTCTTTATTTACACTACTTTTAAAATATTTAACCATTTTTAGTAAAGGAATTGTCACATGACAAAAAAAAAGATTCTAAAAAACAAAATCTTGCCCCAAGATCTTGTTTAATTTGAGGTACTTACTTCTTCAAAACAACACAAATACATGAAAATAAAACTTGTAATCAATACACATAATCCAAACAGACTTATCTGTGTTTTTCTTTCTATTTGTTAAATTATTTAAAACAAGATAATATTACCCAGATGTCACAGAGAAACCTGTAACTCACAGACATGACTGCCACTCCCAGAGTCATTATCTTAGAGTGAGGCAACGTCTCTGTGCAAGTCAACAGACATTACTCTGCTCCCGTTTTTATAAGCAATTTTCAACATGTTCATCCCTTCCTGGATAATTACAATAAAGACACTCAGAAAGCTAACAAGTTATGCATTTGTCGCATCTGCGAACATCAGGCAACCTCTGCAATTACCCCGAAGTGCCTCCCTAGGGTGGGCAGGCTCTTATTAGAGCACTTTGTAGCAAAATGTGTTGCACCATGAGAATGTGTCAGTGTGACAATTCTGTGTGGTATGTGAGGTACATGTGGACCACATATGTGTGTGTGTGTGGTGTGGAGCATTGTGATATTGGGAAATTAGACAGGATCAAAAAATGTCTGGGCTGTAATTCCCCTGGCTGGTGCACAACGCAATTTACTACTAATCAAATGAATGCTGGGATTTTCATAAGAGTAGTTTTATTGGTAACAGGACCTACAGTACATGGTGCCTCCACTTAAATGCAGGCCAACAGAGAACCTATGAGGAGACTGCAGGGGTTGACAGTTGATTACACACTAGAACCTTTTTTGAACTTGGTTCTTGGTTATTTAATTGAACCTATCAGATTATAACCTGATTACATTATGGACATGGCTGGAACAAGACCCTGGCCTGGAATGGATTGGAAGAACCACTAAGTGGTTTGAAGTAGGTAACGTAAAAATAAATAAACAATTAGCGAGTGAAAACACTCACTCAGAAGGAATTGTTTATTATTACAGTACCTCTACAAATAACTTTCCCGTTTTCTGTTTATCCAACTTGAAATTCAATACCTGCACTTTATGTTTAAAAAAAACAAACAAACAAAAAAACCTGCAATAGTTATGTTAAATTGCATTAGTTTGCCCATTGGAACAGGGGAAACTTCACATTTGCTCATGTGATTTATCTTATATAAATCTGAATACGTATACATGTAGGAAACATGCATTATAGCAAGGTGAATTCCTGTGAATTTAGGTTTGCCTCCCCCCAAATGGAGCACTTAAAACCATTAAAATAGGCTACTAAAATTACGCTTTGATGATTCAGAATATTGACAATGTAAATATAATAATAAGAAATGTTAATCCATTTTAAAATAGCCTAAAATCGGTAACACATTTCCAAACCCAAACATTCACTCAGTTCAAACTACCTCAGCATTATGAGAATGGCCTGTTCATTTTTTTGTAATTACACAGCAACCCCAGAATTACCAGTTTACATGTTTTGTATTTACTGCATCATTGTGAAAGGTGCTGGACTTGAAACCTGGAACACAAACAGAAGAAAGACAACACACATCTTAGATGTGCCAAACCTCTCCACACACTGCTAATCCCCCCTGGTCCTCCACAGGGATGAGCAGTAAAGTAATTCAGTTAAAATGCTGGTCTCCATCAGAAACAACCAATAAAGATGCCAATCAGTGACAGTTATTACTGTGGGTAAAGAGTGTTGTAATTACCTTTCCACAAGATACTGGACTACAAGCATTCACTCAATTTACGCTACATTTTGATCAATGCCAGCTTGAGGTGTGTAAAAATGTTGTTATGTCCCTGCATATCAAAGGTGGCGAGAGTCCTGTATGTCAAAGGATATAGACATTTTGAACCCTAATGAAAACAGATTCCACTTGTCATATAATAAAACCATATCCCTACCAGTAACCTAATATAGAATATAACAGATTGATACAGTGTGCCCAGATTGGAGGTCTGGCAATGTGATGAATATGCTATGGTTCTGACATCAGCTATGGTTAGAGTGTGTGGAGGGGACAGCTTTTTACAATAAACATACTCACATGTTTATAAATATTTTAAAACCATGGATATGTCTAACATTGTGACCAGCACCAAACTGCGGGTGACAGGCTTGCCAAAACCTCAAGAAGCTTACAGCAAAACCGCTGTCAAAGGAAACAAAACAGAAACTAAAGCTTATTGGCCTTGTGCATTATTAAAAACAATTCACAGTGTAATAGCTTGGAGGGGATTGTGGTCTAGTGGTAGGAGTTAAGGGGTTAGAAGCAGTGTGGCCTGGGGTTGAAGCTGAGCGCTGAAGGCAGACCTGCTGTTTAGAGTTTCACCTTGGGGCTTAGAGGAGAGGAGAACTTCATAGGGATGTACTTCTGTCAAGGGACCCTGGTTCCATCAAGGTAACTCACAAACACACAGGAGGTTGAGCAGTTTATAAATGTCATGAAATGTCAAGATTCTAAACTTAACAGGCATCAAGGGAGGCTTGAATCTGTGTGGCCCTATTCACAAAGCTTCAGCAATATGAAATATGGTTATTAAAGGTGGGGCTTCTGTGGCCAGCCTGAGGTAGACCTGGTGGGTCTTATACAGCTTGCAGTGCTGAGAATATATAATTATCTACTTGTTATTTCTATTCATTATCTGTTTTGTTATATATATATATATATATATATATATATATATATATATATATATATATATATATATATATATATATATATATATATATATATATTATATATGGGTGTGATTTGTGTGTTCTTATTAAGATTAAAAAAAGATTTGGAGTGCATGATAACTTTTGGTAACAATTTCAAATGTCTGCAATTTAAATGCTTTCCAGAGTGCCATAAATAGTAAATTAAAAATACATGTTATATGTTATATGTGTTCTCTACCTTTTTTTAAGTTTTTTTTTTTTTGTAAAGTATGTTAAATAAAACCTTAAAACTGAAAACCGAAAATCTAATCCACTGCAAGAAAAAAAAAAAAAGCATTACTATACAAACATTGTATGGAACTAGCAAAAGTTTGGACATCACACAAGAAATGTATAGATGCATGTATCCAGATACAAATGTAAATGCACACTGTTTTACATTTTTATGTACTCCATGTTTTTTTTTTTTTTTTTAACATTTGCAGACATTTAGAACCACTTCCCATATTATGCTCTTATTACATTATAATATGTATATCCATAATTACTATAATATGTATCTAAAAGTAAAATAATCTATAAATATAAATCATAGTGACATACTCTACTTCCTATGTGTGTATGTCTGTATACATATTTCCATCAATTTCTGCATGACCCTAACTAAATGAAAAAGCCACAATGTAAACCAAATACTTGTACTATAACTTTCACAGTTTATATAATTACCTTTTGGAGAATATACTGTGTAGCATGTGAATATTATTATAGCTAACTTTACATAGAATGTGCATACCAATAGTTTGTTTTAGTTTCAAAAAAACAGCTTTCTAAACGTTCTAAGCAGATCAAAAAGGTAATTACTTGCAGCTTTCAGTAGATGTTTGTTTTGTTTACCTTTTTTAAAGTAGGAATAAAACACATTTTTGTTTCAAAGGCTTATAATCCATGTGCTGTACCGGCCCGTGTCGATAGACAGATATACATACAGACAGTGGGCTACAGTATCTAGTGCTTTCATTCCTTCACCTTTCACCTGTGCTCGATGTGCCGTGTACAAGAACAGCACAGACAGAAAGACAGACGACCTCATTCTCCAATGCTGTCACCATCCGCAGGCACTATATTTTCCCCTGCACTGTACCTGCTCTCTGGATATTGACATTTGACTAGTTGCATGGCTGGGTTATTACTATGCAGCTCCCAGTTAGCATGAAAGGCACACAAGGCCTTGTTCATAAGTGTAAGCTTGACCTTTGCAGGGAGCAGAGTTTCATAAAGTTAATTCTCTTCTTCATCACCTCTTCAGAGGGAGATAAGACTGGCCAGGTGAGGAGAGGAGGATAGGATTAGCCCAGATATCCCCCCGCACTGCCTCATTAAACCTTCGCTGCGTCACTCAGCGATCCTGTGGATGTCTCTGAGTCGCTTACCCAGCCAGGCCTGCAGATGTTATCTGACACTCTACTGGTTTTGCATGCCCATATGACCATATAGACCCAGTCACTGACACATAGCAAATGCACATATATGTTGAGAATCTACAATATCAGATTGCTTCATATAAAATTATGCTTACATACATGCATTAAAAGGGCAACGCAATTTTGCAAATGTTGACACATCAGTCTTTTTTCTTCATTATTTCCAGTGGTATTGATTGGTCATATTTTAAGTTAAGCCTGCGTGTCTTCTTTATAATAATATAATAATTACAGGACTATGTACTAGCCCGCTCTCCTGCCCTCTTGACCTGAGCTGACGAAAAGAGCAAGAGAAACATTTCAGCAGCTCTCTTTGCAGCTCTGTCAGTCTGTTTCTTATTATCTCGAGTGAATAGTGTAGTTACTCTGAGGGCCAGAGTGTACTTTCAAGCAGTGCCAAGTGGGGAATGTGGTTCAGGTGATATAGGCCATGCTTTTGGAGTTGTTTAAACTGTGCCATGGGTATCTGGCAGAGCGCAGGAGAGTGCATTGTCCAACAATCCTTTCAGGGATTGATTTATACACTGCACTTCTTTAGTAATTACATGAGGCCTATACTGCTTTAGAATAATGCAGTCATCTTCAGCATGTTCTTGGAGTAGATTAGATTATTGGATTAAATACAACATCAACTACAAAGGGTATCCTTATAAAAGATACCTGTAGCATAACATAACTGTAGCAGAACGTGGTAAAATTAGCAACCTGTACTGTAGCAATGTAAAAGCATGGTAAAGTACTGCTATGGCTAACCAAGGTAAATTATGTAAAGCATAGTCTAAGCATATTAAACTACTTATGATTGCACAATAACTAATAAATATTGATATTATTGTTTATACAACCCCTTTCCATGTTTATGCCCGCACATAAAGAAAAATAGTACCTCCCAAAATACAGGGATTGTAATTCGACCAAATTCAAACAAGGTTAACAGTGGGCTGAGGGGTGGTTTTGATAACCACTGCAATTACATTATTCAAGCAGAAAGTGTCTCTTGAAACAATGGGAAGTGCAGACAGCAATGGCAGACTTTCCAAGTATCTGAGCCATTGAGTTTATAGAGCACATCTGTGACACATCAAACCACCCGCCGACTGAGAGGAAGAGGCGTGAAGGAGCCTGGACACGGGAAAGAGGTTTGAGTGCAGGAAATGAAAAACAAGAGGCTCTGAGAAGAGGGGAACAGGGAGGGAAGTGGGCACTGAAGACTGTAGTGAGTCCTATAGGATATCAGGGAGTGAGATACTTGAAAAGAGGACCCAACACCACCAGGGGTTAGATTTAGTAATCCCCAGGAAATGTGAGTTTAGAATCACATCAATATTGTGTAATGAAACTGTACTGACCAGGCCAGTACACCATCCAACTGCCCAACACCACCAGGGGTTAGATTTAGTAATCCCCAGGAAATGTGAGTTTAGAATCTCATCAGTATTGTGTAATGAAACTGTACTGACCAGGCCAGTACACCATCCAACTGGCCTGGATGAAGGAGCTGGTACTTCAGCCTATCTGGTGACATGTGAGGCTGGAATACGTTTTTAAAATAACAGCATGTTAATAATGTATATAGAGCTGTAAAATTACTTAAAGATTCGTTTGAGCTTTAATTTAAAACACTTTTTCAAAAATAGATATATTTACAAGAATCTCCCAGATTTCCAATTGCTAAAACACACAATTGCATAGTACAAACGTGATCTAAACAATATCTTATGAATGAATCACAATCTAAGTATAACCAAGTAGCCACAATCATGCTGAGCAATAAAGGCAGTCACTATGAGTCAGGTTTTTATGCATATCTGCTTGTTGACACTGCTGCCGGGTTATGTGCACATGTTATCACCTTATTGGAGTCAATCATGATTCAGAAATGATCTGTAGGTACCCACTTCTTATGTGTCATCCCAATGGCATGGTACTACAGCATATTCCTCACTCTAAGAATCTCTACAAAAGATAGCATAAACTGCCTTTATAATGCTTGGGTGAAACATGAGCCTGGATTTTCCAATTCCATTTTGCACAGTCGTGTTAAAAATGACTCTTCAGTTATAATTCACATATAATATGAAAATAATGTCTGTTGAAGAGTAAAATGAAAATATGAAATAGGTGTAATTACAGGAAGTGTGATTATAGCATCATTTTTGACATTACAAAACTACATAATGCCGTATCATTACAGATAAGTGGAAAATAAGGCCCATTTGTTTTTGTTAGCCTTCTCCTTCTCCTTGGACAGAGATGTTGGTGCTTTGGTGCTGACATTTTTAGGGTGATATCCCCAGTGAAAGGTTAGGGTACAGGTACACAATGTTTTATCAATGTTACTGAATCAATAGTCTTGTACATTACATTTAGTAGAGTCAATGGCAATGCCTTAAGCGGTAGAAACCATTTTTACACAAAACACATATTTTGTACACCTCCAGTTTTTACTGTCTCCTGATTCCTTCCCATGATTGGGGTTTATGTGTGATTACTTTACAGGAAACCTCCCTTACTTGATTTTGTTCTCCGCAGTACATGTTTTTCTTATTGTATTGTATGCAGTGGGAACTAGGTACTGCCAGTAAAACTTCAAACACAGTTTACTCTTGTATGATGTATAAAGCCTTCCATAGGTATCCAGATTTTACTGTAAAAATAGGGGAATTTGCTGAAGAAACAGAGAGTTTCATAGCTAGCTGTAATCTGATCATGCCTGTATAAGACATTCGCCATCTCTTTGTATTTTATTATTCTCAGGGCTAATATAAGCTTAATGCACATAGTCAAGATGCAGCTGCTTCAGATTTAGTGTTGGCCAAGGTTTGCACACATGGAGTGGTGGGCTGTGTTGCTTGTTAGGTGTTTGCTAAATATTTAGGAATGTCTGGCCCATTGTTGGTGTGATCATTATCTACAGTTATGTAGCATCCATCGCACAAATGCATATAGACAGTAAAAACTGACCTATTAAAGGCAGAAAAAATATTTAAACAGTCAAACATGTATTCCAAGTTAATTAAGTTAATTTAGATGCACAACGGAAGACAAGAGAATAAAGAATGTTTTAGTCTTCAGGGACAAGTTAAATACAACTGGAAGATTTGTATTCTACATTGGTGCAGGCATTTTTTTAAATATTGATGCTGTAAAAGCACACATGCTTCCGTCTGGTCTTTACAGATTCACTTTATGGAGAGTTGCCCATGGAAGCCACAAGCCTCCTTGCCTATTCTCACTGCAGAGTCCCTGCAGGCAATGCCTCAGCCCTCCCTCAAGCAGGACCTTGTCTAATGAGCTCTCCAGTCACAGCATTTCCTGCCTAGGGCCTTCATGTGCCAGTGTATCTGCTGAGAGAGAACCTGATAGCTCATTGAGTCTGGGGTGAGGAAGGCAGTACCTTAGGTAGATAGTGGAAAGAATGTGCATCTATATGTGGTTCCTGATGTGATTCAATCAAAAATGAATTGAATCATTATTGTGTGGATTGTCAAAATCCTCTGCAGCTGTCGTCTTCGCCTATCAGTTACCAGTCATTTTGGATTGCGCTTGTTGTATGATTTTCCATTTACAGTCACAGTCTGGGGCACAGACACTCAGGCTAGTTGGACACCCATTACCATGCTCTTAGGGATTTAGTTCCTAAAAGTTCCTAATTAAGATGCCATCAGTCAAAAAATAAACTTGATTTTTTCTCACTTTTTATTTTTGTTCAGTTTCGCAATTGCAGTTCTTGTGTAACTAGTAGCCACATAGTTTGCATTTGACTGGCTATCAATCAGTTTAATGACTCTAATTTAATATTTTACTACTCTCCATAAAGGGGACCATTCCCATTCTTACCTGGACCATTACTCACACCGAGACTGCTCATTACTGCACAACTGGAGCAAAATGTCAAGCCACAACTAATAAAAACCTGCCCGGAACAGCTGTGGACGGGAGACCACTGGTTTATTTCATTGTGTTATTTACACTGAGTAGCCAAACCAAGACGCCGCATCTTGTTTCCAGTGGGGTCCTGCGTGCACTCACTTTAACAACTCAGTGGGGACTTGCCTCTCAATGCATTTTCCCACGGGCAAAATGAACCATAAACCCATGTTTTGACTCCAACTGATTTAACTAGTACAGTGCTCAGCCTGAACTCAAATTTGTATTCCGATTCGTAATTGAATTTGAATATTGCCTTTTCCAAAAGATTAAATCTGAATTAAGTATTTGGTTTGTATTTGCAATGAAATCTGCATGCGTTTTAATCCCATTGCAAAACAAAAACTACAGAGAGTGTGTTTTCAGAACTAAGTCATCCTTGTAGTAGACAGTGTGACTGAAAGGAGTCAAAGGCACGTTTAATTATAAGCAGCAGTGACACTACTATGATCAGCAGATATAATATATTCAATCTGTCTCTTATGTAATGGTTAAATGAATATGTATTCTTATTCATTAGTGTAAAAGAGTTTGAGAAACCCATTTGAACAGGCTTCAGATTCAGGTCCTTACCTAAAATTGTATTTATCATTATTTAAATGTTACTTACCATGTCCACCTATCAAAGCAGGAACACTAGCCATTAAAATATAATACTTTTCCGTAATGTACTAATATTAATATTTTTTCTTTTTAAATTTGGAATCGCCAATTATTTTTCTTATTTCCTCCCAAATTTAGTAAGTCAATTATTGCTTATTTCAACCCGGCTGACTGTTGCCACCCCCGCTGACTCGGGAGGAACGAAGACGGACATGCGCGTCTTCCAAACGTGTGCCGTCAGCTTCTTTTCACTCTGCAGACCCGCCATGCAGTCATCTCAGAGCTACAGCGCCAGAGGACAAAGCAGCTCTGGGCAACTTACAGGCAGGCCCGCAGGCGCCACCCAGTCTACATGGGTCACTGGTGCGTGGTGAGCTGAGGACACCCTGGCTGACCTAAGCCCCCAGGCGGTGCTTGACCAATTGTGCACCACCCCCTGGGAACTCCCATCCATGGTCGGCACTGGAATAGCCTGGACTTGAACCGGCAACCTATAGGCTATTGGAGGTCGCAAGGAGCCCATATTTGATATATTTTTGGTTTCAGAAAACATTGCAGAATGGGGATTACATGTAGTGTTTTGCACATATAACCTATAACCCAATATACCACATATAACCCAATAAACCATGTGTCAAAACACCAGTTTTTAGTGACATGATAGCCCCGCAATTCATCTGATATTAACTCAGGTCAAGCACATAAATGAATGAAATCAGCATCAGTGAATCATTGCATTTTTTCATGCAACAAAATATATTAACAATATAGGAAGACATGACCCTTGCAGTAGTCATGCTGGACAGGGCCCTGACCAGAAAGAACAAGCAACAGATACTAAGGATTTACCCTGTAGACAGATCAGATCTTTTACTCAGTTACTAAGCGGTGATGGTATGAGGCAGATATGAGGAGGTATATTGTATATTATGTAATTTCTATAAGCTTTAGTAGAGAGCACAATTTCATTTTACAGTACACCAGTTGAAATACAAATTAGTTTACCAGCAAAAAAACTGTACAATAAATGTATGTTTCTTACTGCTTTTCACAAGCAAATCAACACTTCATAGAGTTTCCAAAAGTGAGGGCTCCAGGGTCAACTGCTGTCAGTTCTGAAGGTTTTCACAAACACCATCCATCCTGCAGACCATCCTGCAGATAATATTATTATTTTAGAATCCATGAGCTGGGTGATTCGGACCCTTCAGCTAAACAATGGACACATGTTGTGTAAACCGCCAGGGAATTTCACACTGGGTATGGGAATTAGAGTATGTTTCTATATCGCTGGTAAATAGAAGGTTCAAAGCTTCAACAACATTATCTTAACATTTCCATGGTTTATTTAACTTTTTGTCAATTTAGAATAAAGACATTCACATTTCCTGAGAGAAACATCTGGGTTTTTATTTGTTCGTTGATGTCCCAGCAGAGTAATTTATCAGTGTTTCAATGGTATCTTACAGTTTAATCTGCCCATCACTTCCCTCCTTAACACACACAAACACACCCATGTCTCTCAAATGGAAAAAGAAGCACAGATATTAATGTTGCTGTGGTCCTGCAGAATTTTACAGTGGGTTCAGGTGTACTTAATTACGTATTAAACCCATTTTTGTTTACTTATCAAAATTATTAAACTCAGAAACCCACAATGTCAACTTTTGACAGCTACAGGGATGTTGCATTTCAATGGCATTGCAAGGGAAATGGGGCTGTTAAACATTTGCCTTATAACGATGGAGTACTGTATTATAAATTTAAAATGGTTTTATTCCTTTCAAATTCGCGTTTCCCTTTGCATTTGCTTCAAAACAGGGCCCGCTGACCCAATGACTTTAATATTGGCACACTGAAAGAAAGGTTTTTATTAGATATGAAGTCATTGTTTTTTCAGGAAATTACTTTCCTCCTTCAAATTCTCTCAAGAAAACATGATCTTTTTTTGCTGATTCAAAGCTGTCTCACGTATAATAAAGAGGTGTCTTTATTTGTATTCAATTTTACATTCTTCCAAATCCCCATTTTCATCATTAAAGCTACCCTGACGCTTTGTATCTTGGCCATGTACTCACCCCCCAGCCAAGGGTTTGAAGGAAACAGCTGCGGAAATGGAGGGACGCACTGCACAGACAGGACACCTGAGCCACAGCTGGAGCACAGGGAGCACAGGGGCAGACACTGCACATCATTGACACATCAATGGCAGCCTCAACAGAGATTCAAAACATTCACATTCACATATGTAACACTTTCAACGAATGACAGCAGTTCCATGTGAATTTGAAAATGAATTAATGAAATACAGTACATAATATTCCTATGATATGTCATCGGTGTATAAGGCAGTAGAGGCATTGTGCAATGCAAATAAGTTCATTATAAAATGTTTTACAGATCCCTGCCAAAACTACTTCATCACCCTAGTTTGAAGTGGCATGGGAAAAACAGGACAGACCACACTCCCTGCTTTGGCTTCTACACAGTCCAAACATGAAGCCCTACAACAGGTATGGGAGGATTTTGACAGGCAATTCCAACACAAGAGGCCGTGGCCTGACAGTCTGCAGAAATTGACCGGTGTTCTCCTGGACCAAGGTGAGTCAC
>JAGXEW010000641.1:0-69193 GCA_030684275.1 Acipenser oxyrinchus oxyrinchus
ATCTTGTTTTTGTGTTCAGTAGGATCAGCTTTGTTTATTCCAACCTCTCTCTCCACAGAAAGAAACAGATAACGATGACACCTTGGGATCAAAGAAGGTTAAGGAGCTGTCTGTGGTAGATGGAAGGAGAGCTCAGAACTGTAATATTCTTCTGTCCAGGTGAGTTTGCAGCTGAAAGTAACATGTTTAAAGTTGCATTGTCACTCAATCATGTTCAATGTATACTCAAATATGATTCTTGGGCAAATGTTTACTATATTGCTTCACACTTGCGCCTGTCTGTTCTCCACTTCATTCGATACCATTTATCTTAACAGTTGTTTACGTTACCCTAGACAGTGTTAGCTATAGGCAGACATGTAGGCCACTCTGTTACACTGTGAACTAAACAGCCATTCTCTTACCACTGCCTGCAACAGCAGGTGGGTGTGGATGCTATATGCAAGTTCCATCTGGGAAGCAGAATAAATCAGAGTTTGAAATCAAACTTTAAACAAGGTTTAAAAAACATCTGGATACTTTTAACAAAGTTATTTCCATCATCATGACATCACTGATGACCCTGTTAAAATTGCTTTAGTACTACTACAGTATACCATAGTACTACTGCTATATACTATAGTACTACTATAGCATACTATAGTACTTTTTGGTAAGGGACTCCCTGTATAAGAAGGCTTTGTGTAGTTTAGCTACCTGTCTATATTCAGTCTGGTTTTAACCTCTACAAAGCGGGTCTATACCTTTTATGGTTAAAATGTATTGCGGACAGATGGTTACCTTATTGTATTTCTGTGTCCACTGTTATAGCTAATGCCTGGTTGCAATTGTTATTTACCATTTAAATGCTGTTTATCTAAGCACATTCTTTCCCTGCAAAAGCTGCTGTCACATGGCTCTAAGCTGTTTACTGGCCTTCTCGTTGTCAAAGCACAACAGTCCACTAGCCTGACTTCACAATTAAAGAATGTAACATTTATGTAAACCTTTGAGTTTTATATAACCAGAAACCATTTGTCATATCTGAAAACATGTTTACATTTCTGTTTGGGCCAAGAATCTTATTTAATCTTTACATATCTTTACAAAGTTGTCCCAGGCCCTTCTTTTCTTTGCATGGTTCCCACTGTTGTTTCCATAGCAGCATACACAAACGGGATTCCATTTGCTGATTCCCAACTTAAGTTACTGCACCTATTATTTTATATTGTCATGTCTGAAACTAGGAAACTTTGTTATTTAATTTCCTGTGTTTAGAAACAGGAATTTTAAAAGAAATTATAAAACAGATTCCTGAAAGTCATAGAAATAAACCGGTAACTTGCTGAATCTTCCTGTTCATTTCTGCAGTACCTAATAAAGGAAAGACAGTTACTGCCTTTCCTTTCACTGTACAAAAGTCTATCCACAGAAGGGCAATCAGTTGCTTGCTTTTCATTTATAGTCCCCTTAGGAATTTTACACAGAGGTGGGCTTCATCAAGTGAGAGAGATTCTGCTCATTACTACTACATTGGGGAGCAAGTTAGGACTCGATGACTCTTTTTGTGGTTGAGTCCTGTGGTATTTACCTTGGCCAGTAAAAATGTGCTAGTTTAGACAGGACCAGGTAACATCGACAGCTGTGATCGACATGGTTGAGTCCCGTCACTCTACAGGCAAATACAGTTCTGTACTTGTAAAGGATTTCAGAAGCTGAGCAGCAGTTCAATGTGTTGCAACTCCATAGTATATATATTTTTTAAGTTAAAATATATGGAACTGTAGAAGCTGGTTTTTTGAGGTTTTTATTGATTTATGTTGCTTTTTATAATAACATCACCTTGATTTTAAATAGTTCTATAAAAAGTTACTTTTTGTCATACTCCTACTTTTGAGCTTCCTGTTGTCAAAGCTGGGATAATTTATTACAAACCAAGTAACCAAGTGCCATTTGAGTGGGTTCAAGTCCTTTCTGGTCAAAAGTATTTTAAAAGTACAAGGAATACCATGGTTGCCCAATGCAGAACCAGTGGAGGGTGTGTACTAGGATTGTGTAAACCCAGGCTTGTCTAGGGCAGCTCTGTTTTAAGGTTTGCATTTGAAAGACAGCTGGGTGAATCCTTGTATTAGAGACTTGGCTGTCTCCATGTCTGTATTGGAATGTTTGAGGCTATGTTGCTACATAATTCAGGGATCATTCTTAAAACTGTCAGGTTTTGCAACTACTTGTGATTGTTATTAGACAATGTAGTGGATCAGAGCTGGTCTCTCCCTGGGAGGAATCCTGATGCTGCCAAAGAATTCCCAGAACTGGCTATTGTCTATCCTCTGTTCTGAATTGCAATACAATGTAGTGTAGGCATAAGATAGAAAGGTTGACCTGAAAGAGAGAAATGTAGAGAGATTACCCCTTTCAGATTAATTGTATATTATGTTCATTGATATGTCAAGATTATTGATATTCTACAGTATACTGAGACAATAGTATGTTTCGTGTTGCTGTCTTCAGTCAAGGAGGCACAGTATAACAAATATTCATAAGCTAAGTTGACCCAAGTTGTGGCCTACTTTCCTGTTACATGATTATACCAAAACAAGCTAAGTTGACCCAAGTTGTGGCCTACTTTCCTGTTACATGATTATACCAAAACAATTAATGTACTTTACGTTGATTTAAGGAGGATTTTAGCTGATAAAAGATACTATGTTTTCATTTTCCATTGTAAGGTAATGTGTTGCCTACAAGCATTTCACAGAATTAAATAAAACTGGAGCTGATTCCCTTATCTACTGTAGATGTAGCATTTAGATCAATAAAAAAACATAATTGATGGATAAAAATGTGGAGTTGCTGTCTTTTTTAAATAAATAAATACTTACAAATGCAATCATTATGAAACCTGGTTTGCAACAAACCAGTAATGTGCTAATGTTTGTTAATGATATAATACATTTTGAATGTCTGGCTGAGTGGAAAGTGACATTTAATATGAAAAATAAAAAGTTGTCCATGATTTATGATTAGAGTGCTTCTTAACCAAACTGGCTTGAATTAGAATTCATAATGCTGTCTTGTTTATAAGGCAAGTTCTGTCAAGTAGCTACACAACTTTGGCACAACCCTTTTAAGCCCAATGGCGTTGATAGCTCAGTGTTGGACTGCAGTAGGTGTGACTCCATTGCTCCATCTGCATTTGATCCACAGTGAATATCCTCTTTTGTGTACTACACCATAGAAACAACTGCCTCCAACAAAAGTTGTGTTGCTAATGGTGCTGCTGAACCAATACTTGTTAGTGTAAATAGCAGTGGCTAAACCCACAGCGACAGTACTTCAATCCCTTTACCAGCAAGTTAAGAAAAAGTGTTTGAGACAGACAGTGATTTGAAATGTAGTAAAATGAGGAACTTTCTTGTGCCAAATTTTGATTCCCGGTGTTTTTTTGTCTTTCAGACTGAAACTGACAAATGAAGAAATCAAGCGTGCTATCTTAACTATGGATGAGCAGGAAGATCTTCCAAAGGATATGCTTGAACAGGTGTGTTGAAACCTCTTTACAGACTTACAGAATAACAATTTACAGGACAACACCAATTTTGATAAGCAATCCTCTTTATTTATCTTTCACAGCTTCTGTAATGCACACATAGCAGTTTAACCATACAGCATTGGCTTGTTGGCTGATAATGAACATTTTCTATTACAAATATTACTCCTGGCCTAAAAGTAAATCGTATTGTTGCAGCTATATGTTAAAAGAACGTGTGTCTGGCACACACGCAGTTGTGAACAATTTGATTTATACCAGCTGAAAGTTGTGGATTTTTTGTTTCCAAAATTCATTAAGTGATTCTAACCCTTTCTAATTTGGAATGAAACTCCTTTTTATGCTGTCAAACCTTTATTTCTAATACAAATAAAATGTACTGCAATGGTCATTGTAAAACAAGTATTACACTTTTCTTGTATGTGCAGTATGTCAGAGTTTTATAGAGTCTACCATAAAATATCTTGAGAAATTTGATAAAGTTATTAGTACCAGAATCTGTGTACAATATACAACCACTGCAAACCCATGTCTTCCACACTTCACATATATTGAGATAGATTATTCTCCTCTCTTCAAAAACAGGGAAAAGATTTTATTAAACAAAATGTCACACAAGTGCAGTGGCATCCATTTACTACCAATGCAGGATGACTGTGTTGGAGAAATTGTTCATTTGAAACATACTGATGCATGTTTTATCCTCCACCACTCCTTAGTCGCTCATTTTAGAAAGTCACTTTGATGACGGTTATCGCAAATTACTTTCATCATTGGAATCCTTTTTCTAGCATTTTTGGTGGACCTGCTTCTCCAGATAAAAGTAAAAATTATAGACGCGCTGCCCTTGTGTCCAACTGTGTGTCTGTTCAACATGTGATGTAAACAGAAGTGATGTGATCAGCATTTGTATTGGATTTTCTGAAGACGAGGGACAAAATCCTTTCAATCCAGCATTATACTAATCTGCTTCACTGGAAAACAAGTTTAATAAAATACATATTTTTTTTTAAATAAATAAATAAACATAACAAATGATGTTGCTCTAAGTACACAGAGCGTGCATGTTAGGGCCTCTTGTCATTAACATATAATCTTTGTATACATGTTTCTGATACTTTGAAAATGTTGGATGACATGACTGGGTTCTTTAATTACCAGGCCACACTAGCAATCTAGATATCGCATACCAGTGGAATAGCATGCTATGCAGTTACAGATGGGAGTGGCATTGTTGATAAAGCTGGGGTCAGGAAGATGAAAGGTTGTCATGCCATGGGTTTATATGGGTGAGGCAATTAAGCTGAAAATAAGTGCAAGATCTGCCCTTACAGTGACCACATCCTTTATAAACAGAGCTCAGTTAAACAGCCTTAATATAGTTTCAGTGGGAGGTTGGGGCTAAGTGACGGGATTAAATGACCTAATGGAAGTTCAAGTTTTTGCAAAATATTCTGTTTTAGATAATGAATTGCTTTTATGACAACAGGGAATTTGAATTAAAAACAAAAAAGTGACCATTAATCATGTACATGCATTGTACTCATTGAGTCTTAAACATTAACTTGAGTGTAGGCACTCTTAGCATGGGGTGTGTCCATTTCAAAGCAGTCAGAGAGGAAGCAGACTTTTTTTTTAACAAATAATTGCAAATTACCTATTTTGCTATGGTGTCATCAAAAGATGGAACAAGAACCACATCACACAGTCAAGCAATCAGTTAGTCTCACGTTTTTAATGGACTGGATCAAAGTGCTGCAAATCTCTTTTTTTAGGTTATGTTTAACAAGCTGTACTGTCGCCACTAGGGGAAAAATACCAGTTGGCTCAAAAAATCCAAACTTTTAGCTTATTTGGGGAAGCTGTCCATCAGGTACATTCAGCAGCAAAATAGTTACATTTACAACTATAATATCAGCCTAACTATTACCATTATGATGTTTAGCAAGTTTAAATAAATGTGGTCCCTAAGTCAGTAATTGCATACCGATACACATGGTCAATCGTTCAGAGTTTAGAAGGAGGTTATATTTTACATATATGGCTAGAAAATCCCTACCTTAATTGAAGCCAAGTTACTCAGCTCGACACTCCTACATACATTCTTTTTTTGTTCCTCCTGGACAACAACAAAAGATAAACTCCAGAAACACACACATGGGCTGTAATACCCCTAAATGTATTCAAAGACCCAAACGTCAAAATAAAAAGTAAATAAGTTGGTGCAAACAATACTATGAACCCTCTCCTCTGCCAGTATGTTCTGATGCTGTGCTTGAGTGAATTCTAGAAGAAGTTTCAACACACTTAAAGAAATACAACTTAAAATGGTTCCTTTTAGTTTTGTTTTGACAAGACAAGAAGAAGCCTTAGTGACTTTTACAGTTCTCTTGATACCCATTATATCATACTGGGCTATCATAAATTTAAGTACAAGCAAGACAAGGCTTTTCTTAGGGATGACATAATCACTGGACTATTAGTTGTTACTGAAAGCCATAAAATCCAGAGATCCTGTTCTGATTGTAGGGTTGCACATCTGAATACTGTTAGTGACATAGCAGCTACTTCAGAGTTTGAGAGATGCTGGACATCCAGTCCAGCAGGCAATCTTTCAAGTTTGTGCTTTGAGCATTCCAAAAATAAAGCAAAAATACATTCTGAATCTGCTTAATCTTTCTTCAGTATGGGTTATTCATAAACAAAATATCCATTATTCTGTTTTACATTTTGCTTGGCAATTTGGATGTCTAACCTTGGCAGTGTAGCTTTTGGTTCAATTCAGCCAAACAGGAAACAGTCCTCCTTACTACTTGCTACTTGTTATAGCTGAGAATTGTTTTGTAAAAGTCAAGGTGTGTCCTCGAATGCTTTGTCAAGTACTTTAATTAGGTTCTTGCACAGTTTTACAGGGCTTGTTTTTGTAGTCAATTTGTTTTATAATCCATATCCATTAATCACAATGACTATTGGCAGGAGGTGCTGCTAGTCCTTCCTGTCTGTATCATCTGAACAACACAAGGGAGGAAAATGTGTTCAACTATGCTTGCCCGCTATGCAAAGCAGGTCAACCGAAAACACATGAGACTTGATTTTGGCGACAACAAAATATTAGCTTTGTGATTTAATGTCAGACGTTATAAAATGTTTTTTTTTTTGTTTTTTTTTTTTTTTCTTCATATGAACCTTAATCTACTTCATAGAATTTTAAATAGTACATACATTTATATTTTAAATTGACAAAAACAATAAAACTTTAACTGGGAAAAACAAAAGAAATAAAATGTATTTAGAAGGGCGAAGATAATTAATGTACCAAATAATTTTGAAAGCCCCTTGCACAATTTTGTCTCCATTCAGCTCCTGAAGTTTGTTCCTGAGAAGAGTGATATTGACCTGCTGGAGGAACACAAACATGAACTTGATCGCATGGCCAAAGCTGACCGATTCCTTTATGAAATGAGCAGGTAGTTACTGAAGCAGGCGATCATAAATACACTGATTCTGACATAATTAAACTTTCTTCAGTTCACCGACCAATGTCTTTAACTACAACAGTGGGCAACCTAATAAGTCGCCAGCAATGTCCCTGAGAAAGACCCAGCTCTGAAATGCCATTGTCTTAGTGCTGAGTCAGGAGTTTTATTATTATGAATGAGTCCCAGGTGAAGAAGTTGGCAGCTGTAATAATACAGGATGACACACCCTGTAAGTGTAGTGAACATGTTTGTACGACTTAAAGGAAATGCGCTCCTGTGTGGGAAAACCAGGCTGTTTCCTGGCCTAATCAGAAATCCAGAAGTTATCACTCTCTGTACATGGTGGATAAGGATAATATATACTTGGCTTGACCCTAGGTTTTTTGTCTGCATATAAAAATATTTTTTTGAGGCATCCGACAAGAGTTTGTTTTAATAATATAAACAATGACGGTTCTAAGGAGCACCACCCAAAAATTCATTAAGCCAACCAAACACAGACATGTTGTATTTGTGTTGTATTTGTGTTGTATTTAATAATGTTTATTGATGGCGGTATTTAGATTGGTATGCTACATGACAGCTTCATTGTGCTGTTGAATTTTTATATAGGCCGACTTCTTGACTGCGTTTTGGGGTCTTGCCATTCGTTATATTAATTTCTTCCCTCCCGACAGACAAGCTTAATAAAGACTTGTAGCATAATTAAGTCAAGAACAACTGGGCATCCGATTAACCACTGTCTAATCCAAAGATATCTATAAATACACAGCAATCCACCCTTCAGCTACTGCTTGAAGGAGATAGGTCTCCCAGGGAGACCACTTTGGCAAGGGACTGAGCCCACAGCCTTTAATTTTAAAGGGAGACAATGGAGTATTTGGTTAGTGTGGTAGGTTACTTGTCTTCATTACTGAATAAAACTCACTTTAGGTGCTGCAGTCTGTGCAGGGTCCATTTTTCCTAACACCCGATTTTGGCACATATGATGAAAATGTTGCAGCAAATCAAGTCACATGTGTAGATGGGTGGGCCTACCACAAGATTCAATTATGTGTTTAAGTAAAATCTGTTAAATGTCACATTGGTGTAACGTATAGAGTTTGGTCAGTGTACAATTAGTATAAAGTGGTGCAACCATGTGGCAAGCATTTATACAGGCCTGCACATAATCTTGTGCATTAGTTATAGACTCCCTGTGATAGATTCATTGTCTGACCTATTTTTTACAGAATAAATCACTACCAACAGAGGCTACAGTCGCTGTACTTCAAGAAGAAGTTTGCAGAGAGAGTAGGAGAAGTAAAACCCAAGGTTGAAGGTATGCATTTCTGATTTACATTCTTTCATGTGCACACCCATCCATGTGGTTTTAAATATTCTATCGTGTGTAGAATTGAAAAGGGGAATAGGGTAGCGAGGAGACCCTTAATCCTTGAATGCAAAGACCTTGAGAACTGGGCTGTTGTCAAGATGCTAATCTCCTACTGTGTTTTCAAATGACCTACGTTTTCTCTCACCTATTTGTAGCGCTGTGTGTTGCTTCTAAGGAGGTGCTGCAGAGCAGGAACTTTAAGCAGCTGCTGGAGGTAGTCCTGGCCTTTGGGAACTACATGAACAAGGGTCAGAGAGGCAATGCATACGGGTTTAAGGTGTCCAGTCTAAACAAGATTGCCGACACCAAGTCGAGCATTGACAAGTAAGCAGCTTTGCATGCTTATTAAAAGGACCACTATAGGGGCCATTGTATATAAGTATTTGTGTGTATGGACTATACTGCAGGAAAACAAACTGTAGATTTGACATATTTTACATTTTTCAGGAATATTACCCTCTTGCACTATCTGATCACCATTCTTGAGAAGAAGTATCCCAAAGTTGTGGCTTTCCATGAGGATCTGCAAAATGTACCCATTGCTGCAAAAGTGAAGTGAGTACTATAGAAAGAGTATTGATGAGTGATGTTCTTGAATGAAAGGTGGCTGGGTCAAGCTCAGTGAGTGCTTTCTGGATCTGCCTGCATTATTTAGAAATTCAGACCATGTCACAGTCCACTGCTTGTATCGATTTGCATTTGGATTGTGCTTGATGAGCTTGGTTTTGCGTTCACTCTCTCTGAAACAGGTTATAAAAGGTTTTGGAAACTGCAAACTTCATTTCATTAGTCAAAATAGGCTTACCAAAAAAAAAAAATCCTTAAAATAGACTTAACATTTTTAATAATGATGAAATTGAGTTCTGACTTTCAGCCGAAGGTGATCAATAAGTCAGTAAGACAATAGCATATTATCGAAGTTGTCCAAAATAGTGATACAATAATAACACCAGCTCCACCCGTTCCTCTGTTGAATATGACTGTTGAAATCGCCATGATCTGCAATTAAACAACAGGAAAAAAAATTAAGAACACCTTTCCATTTGTTTTGACTTCGCCCAGTTTATTTACAGTTTTTAGTATCCATAGGCAGCGGTCCAGATAAGCTGTACATGCTGTTTTTATGCATTAAAAATAAGCACTAAATTTAAATTGAATGTGTAAAAATACGCATAGCAATTTTCCTGTACTGCCTCCCCTAAAAATTCCACTAACAACTATATCTCCCAGAATACAATGTCTTCAGTTACTAGGAAAATGTACACAAAAAACAACCAACAAACATTATCCAATCTCTGGCTAGCCCTGTTGTCTTTGCAGCCAGTCACTGTAAGAATAAGAACATTTTGAAGCTACACTGGTTGAAGTGTAAACACCCCAGTCCAGCTACAAATCCAACTGAAACCATAGTCAGGGGCAAGCAATAAAAAAAAAAAAGGTGCCAATAATATTAAATAAACTGTTTTATAATGTATTAATGCATTTCCTTATTTTATTTATCTGTATGGCTTTATATTAAGGTTGTAACATGTTCACTGAGTTTAATACCTCGAAGAAAATGCGCTGAGCCGATAAAGAACCTCATAGAACACACGCGTGGCTGTACAGTAGTTCAAAGTAACAGTGCAGTTAAAATGGAAGGCTCTTTTTAATGACTTTAAGGTAATGTTGCATTTTACCCCTGAAAATACATTTTACTCTTTGTGTTCAAATTAGAGAGTAAGTTACTCCCAGACCCAAAACTTTATCTGGAGAGCTGTTTATAGGGATAGTCCATGTAAATACTTGTACTGTTCAGTTTAAAACACTGCAACTGGTATTTTGAAATGTGAATACTTTATTTTGCAGTGCTTAAGGGATAAACCCATAGTGCTTCATGAACTTGAAGAAAAGAAAGCTTGGATAAACAACTGTCACTTTTTTTTTACTTAAATCCAAAGTCTTGTCCACCCACCTTTTGAAGCAGATTGACAGGGCATGAGTGATAATATTAAAGAAGTGCTGAATTTCAGCCAAGGCAAATTTGCTTTTGGCATCTACTTCATGTCACCAGAGATAGGAGCCCTACAAATAGGACTTAGACAGTACCAGGCTGATTTCATTAAGTAGTGTGTAATGTGTCACTGTCAAAACACACAAATTAAATAGTCAAGTGGTTTGATTTATTTATTTATTTTGTATTATTATTTGTGTACTTAGCAGACACCTTTATCTAAGGCGACCTTACAGAGACTAGGGTGTGTGAACTATTGCATCAGCTGCAGAGTCACTTACAATAAAGTCTCACCCGAAAGACGGAGCACAAGGAGGTTAAGTGACTTGCTCAGGGTCACATAATGAGTCAGTGAGTGAGCCGGGATTTGAACCACGGACCTCCTGGTTACAAGCCTGTAGGTTATCTGGTATGCAGTGGGAAGGATCTATGGAACAGTCTGGACAGTGTTCAGTTCCTGATATGCCCTTTGGTAAAATAGTTACTTTAGTAACTTTAGAAACAAATAAATGTTGAGAGAGTGAAATAATAATAGAATTGTCAACATGCCCTAACTTTGGATTAAATTAAATGTATGATTTTTATATATAATGTGTAGGTGTGTGTGTTGTGTGCGTGTATGTATGAGAATATCAGCGCACAGTCTAAAGGCAGTTTTAAGTTGGTGCCATAAGTGTATGTGGATCAATAGAGAGCTTAATTCACCTGAAAGTTTAATATGTTCTCTATTTATTATTAATAGATTTCCTCTACCTGTTTAATCACTTTGAAGGGCTTGCTTTCCTAGTTGGATGTTGGCGAGACAATTTTTTTTAAACAATCTCCAAGGCTTAGCCAATATTTTTGTTTCATGAAAACTTGAAATATTTTATTTTCCCTTTGGAACCAAAAGGAAAACCAGAACTGCAAGTGTGTCATTTGCTTGGAACACGATGTGTCGCCGGCATAGAACATGAAATATAATAAATATTAATCCTCAGTAACTGGGTCAGTGAACAGGAACTAGGCATTCGGCAGCTGTCTGAGATTCACAGCTGAAATATTACAAGAAACACCAACTTAGACTTGGAGGGAATTCTTTTTTATTTTGCCAAAAAGGTTACTTAGGACTATATTTGTACTGCATTTGGCTTGGGTTTGATTGTAAAAAATCCACTAACAGTCTTTATGGGTGGCAATATGCTTTATTTCCAACTGATCTGAGTAGATGGGAGGATTTACAGGTTTGCAACATTAATCTCTACCAGTAGTAACATTTTTTGTACTTCAGTCATAAAGCCAAACTACGCTTTTGATGACCCAGGAGGTCAATAGTACAGTGTCTTAATTTAGAGTCTTACCACAAAGGGTTCTCTGTGCAGAACAAGAGCACAAGAGGATCTATGGCTCCCGCTAATAACAGCAAAACAGTAATTTGCCTAATTTGTCTTATGTTTTCATCCTTTGAATAACATTGCAATTAATGTCACAACATATTAAGAAGATGTGAGAAGTTCACTTGCGTATGCTAATATTCTATACATTTTACTGTTTTCAGTTTAAATTCATGAATCGGTGACTTCCCACTATGTCTTCTTTATGTTAGTCATGTAGACTTTTGTACATACTAAAATAAAATTAAATAACACATGAATGACTTGTACTACTTACATTTTTTACTTACAGTGATTTTGCCTGTATTGAAGTCTAGGGCTGATATAACTGACTTGAACCTGTGCATGTTTGTCTGAAGCTGAAGTAATTCTGTGTTCTTCTTTCTTCTCTTAGCATGACCGAGCTTGATAAAGAAATCAGCAACCTGCGAAGTGGCCTGAAAAATGTGGAGAGTGTAAGTGTGCTTTCTCTGTTTCTAATTTCCAAACATGCTTCTCTTTCCTGAGTGGTGGGAAGGAAGTGAAGGTGGGAGACCCCTCATCCAAGCTGGCCGGGTCTCTTTCCTTCCTGAGCTGCATGAGTGGCTATCTTCCTGTCTGTTGTCGCTATCCATCGCAGACCAGAAAGAGCCATGTCACATTTTTATAACCACGATGACTTGGTGGTTACATTTAACTTCTTTGAGTTGGGGGAATCTGGATTTGATCTAAACAGTTCCTGGGGTCAGCAAGCTTCCTTAAATAAATTATTTAAGAAACTAAGTTAATGTGACAAGATGTTTTAGCTAATGCCTTATTCATTGTTAATACGTGAACTGAAACTTTGTCCACTTGACTTTTCTTCTAGTTACTTATAGTTTTACTTCCAATGACAAAAGTTTATGTCCTAGACTTTGTGAGCAAGATGATAAAATTAAGCCAAAGTATGGTTCTTTTGCATTACGGTGGAAGACGGGAGACTTCCTCAAGGTAAAGAGGAGTCTCTTAGTTTGAGAACTGTGAGGTCAGGGAATACAAAGCATTACCTGCTTGATAATCTTGTGCTCCCTGTTTACATCCAACAGGAGCTGGAGTTCCAAAAGTCAAAGTCTTCGCAGTCCGGGGACAAGTTTGTCTCTGTGGTTAGCCAGTTCATCACTGTGGCTAGTTTCAGCTTTTCAGATGTGGAGGATTCACTTACAGAAGCGAAGGAGCTGGTAAGTGTTGTAGATTTCCCAGTTGTTAGACTGTGTTGGCTAAATTTTGAATAGCTAATTATATAATACTCTAAAGTAAGGATTAAATGGAAAGTGCCAAAAAAAAGGAAGCTGTTTCTGTTACATGTACAATGTCTCCTGTCAAAGAACCCATGGGATTATATATTATTGTTCTGCAGCCGTGTTAGTGTAGGTTCTACAACATCATGAGGTTCCCTCGAACATTAAGTCATTTTTCCTGTTTCCTCTCTTGGTGTGTGGCAGTGGTTTTGTTTAAAAGGAAAAGGAAAAGCACCACATTGATGCATTTGTTTTGTAGTGATGCCACAAGTTGGCAAAATAACAAACTAAACTAGAGGCAGATATTTATTTTGCCCATTGGGGCTTCAACGTGCACAAAAGTGTTGATTCGTCACCATGCAACAATACGTCCTAACACCGTAGAAGAAAATCTCTAGATCAGCATTACTTGCATTGCATTACATGTAAAAAGCCAGTTTCTAATTACCCAGGCTTCTGAACATTGCTACACTGACTTTTGCCCTTTTTTTCTTACTGTTTTTCAGCCCATAAGGGCAGCCCCAAATCTTCAATCACCACATACCCTTCCTGGCTAGCTAATCCCACCACTTGATTAAATTCAAAAAGTACAAAAAACAGTAAACAAAAAAAAAAGAGTTTATCTCCAAATGAAATAATCTGTAAAGTTTGAACACATTTATTGAGCACTATTTATGATAACCCTTACAACTGTGATTGGCAGTTTCTCTTAAAAAAGGGCAGTTGAAGAAAACTGGTGCTTTAGATGAATGGAAACACGTGGTTAAGTAATCTACAAGGCAATACACATGGCCCTGCCTAAGCTCTAATCGAAAGCTCCTTTAGAACAGAAAGGCCCTGTCTACCCAGATTTGTACTGGGGGAATGATGACATTCCTGTTCATGAGACTATTATGCCTTTTAATAACCGATTTTGGCATTTTGTAATGTGTCAGACTTTGCTAGGCTACTTGTGTCCACCTTCACCTCATGTGCATATATGAACATGTAAGCTGTTCTGTTTTATTGTGGAAACTAGCCAAGACAACAAACCACAGTGCTTGTTAATCATGCACCATTTAATACCTAAACTGAGTAAATTTCCGAAGCACAGAACTGTGAAAAGGTCCTGCTAAAACACATTTGGTTTTGATATCGGGCCCACATGGCAATGATAAATTAAAATGACATCAAAGCGATGTTGAAAGTAAGAGTTCTTCATCCCCTGCAGTGTTTACTATGGGTTTTACGTTCTTGGTGCCCCAGACCACATTTACTGCTTCCTTTTTTTTTTTTAAACTTAAAAAAAAAAAAAAAAAAAAAAAGTTTTACTGTTGCTTTGGCCAATAAAATATATTGTTATTAGGGAACGCTAAGCAGAATCTGGTGGCAATGTTACTGTGATCTTACCTACTGCCGTTAGATATTCAGTCAGAATAGCCAGATGGGGCGGTTACCCATGGATTGCCTAACATGTGTGCGTGCGAGTGGGTTTTTCACCCTCTTAACAGTCTCATTTATGTGATAGATGATGATGCTGAACATTTTAATATCAGCCTGAATGACACTGATCCTGTAACTGGCATCTGCTGACTGCGTGCCTTCTTGAAAGGTTCTAATTGTTAACAGCACTTTGACGTGCCAGTAAAAGTGCACCTAACCTTGCTTTGAAGTTCTGTTTTTTCTTGCTTGCAACTACTACATTGCTTTGAAGATCATTCTAAATATATTATTTATATGTCATTAGTTTGAGTGCAATACTGACGTTTCACCAAAAAAAAGCATGTGCCAAAAAGCAATAACAAGTGGAGTAAGTACATTTACAGAAGAAAAGTTTGAAAAGATGTTTTTGCCCCTCCTTAGGACCAGCATTCTGTGCAGCATCTGCACATTTGTCTTTACGTCGCTGAGTAAATAGCCATTCATTCTTTCTTTCTTTCATGCAGTTTCATGAGCAGGGAGCCTTTATTCTTTAGCTTTAGCTTTGGTTCATTTCCTTACTTGGGATCTCATGGAAATTCTTACCATGCTTCAAAAAGCCCTTGCCTTGAAGGTTTTATCAAAGCGAGAAGGTAGATCGATGAAACTCTCAACCCTCTTGTTCTGTGTTGCTCCAGTTCTATAGAGCTGTGAAACATTTTGGAGAGGATGCAAACAAGATGCAGCCGGATGAGTTCTTTGGAATCTTTGATCAGTTCCTTCAGTCCTTCAGCGAGGCCAAGCAGGAGAACGAGAACATGCGCCGCAGGAAAGAGGAGGAGGAGCGCAGAGTGCGCATGGAGGCACAGGTCAGAGGATTTAGGAAATGAATAATTAATACTGCACTTTATCACTGTTAGAAAAAGGCAAGGGCTTTGGGGGGGTATTAAATATGTCCATCAATTTTAAGTGGTGGCAAAATTGGTAACAGGATGATGCGATCATTTCTAAAACCAATGGCCCTCATGCATATAAAGTTTGAATACAATATGCAACTCATTTACCTTAACTGGGGAGGAAAATAGGATATTATAGTTCAATTAACAGCAAATGTGGAGCAACATTTATTTGGTTCAGAATTGCTCATGCATTAAAACTAGGGTTCTTTGTTTTATTTTTGAGGAGAGCACAAAAAACATACTACCTTTCGGAGTAAAGTATTTTTTAAATGACTTGGGTTCTGAAACAGGTTTCTGAAACCTGTTGTCAGGTTTTGCCACTTAGGGCCTGATTTTCAAAACTTAGTAAAAGACTTACTAATGAGTAAGACCAGCAATGTTGATTAAATGTTAATTAAATGTATCAAATTTTGTCTTTTGAGTAATTATACCTTCCAGCAAATTTACTGATTTGATTTTGGAAACATTGACTTAAGTTTCTATATAACTTTATTGAACATATGTTCTGTCCTTACTCATTAATAAATCCTTTACCAGCTTTGGAAAATCAGGCCCTTATTCTGATAACAGGCAGAACAATTTCAAGTAAACAATAGGACAGTTGGATGGAAAATATATCACATGTAACCCTTTTTTCAAATGTAATTATTCAATTATTTATTTATCTTATGTAAAAACTAATAAGTTCAGAACTACAGTATCACATACAGTATTATTTATATTTTCTTCTGTGTCCCTCCTTGTTGGCACAATTTTGCAAAAATAGACCTGGAGGGGCTTCTTACATGTCCTTGTGATTAAGTGAAAGTCCAACAAGGTGGGTGTTATACCAGCTTGCCTCCTTACCGTCTTAGATGTCTCTGCCCCTAGATTGCACTTCAACTGGTCAGAAACAACAAAACAATTGAATGAAGCAAATTATTGTTTGTAGGAAGATAAAAAACCTGCCTTTGTGTTGCAGCTGAAGGAGCAGCGAGAGAAGGAGCGGAAATCCCGCAAGGCCAAGGAGAATGGGGAGGAAGACGGAGAGTTTGACGACCTGGTGTCAGCCCTGCGCTCCGGCGAAGTGTTTGACAAGGACCTCTCCAAGATGAAACGCAATCGCAAGCGTATCAACAGCCAAGTAACAGAGAACAGCCGGGAGAGGCCAGTTACCAAGCTCAACTTCTAAACTTCTACATGCGAGACACTGCAGCTTAAAAAAGAGGCAGTGGCACTTTCATTAAAAATGCTAGGAATCCTCAAGCCCTCCCTCTCTGTCTCTCATGCTAGTCAAACTGCCCTGTGGACCAGCCTGTGGCGGCTTCATTTCTTATCTGACTTTCTGTTATTTCCGCTATTGGCTGAAAATAATAAGAAAAAGCCAATTTGCTCTGGTGCATAAGAATGCCAATGTCTGTCTGGAAACAGATTACAAAAAAAACCATTCCCTTCAATGAAGAGTATGGAGAATAATTTAAAGCTTTCATCCTTCTAAAGTGAAGTGAACCACTTATTACCAGGATCATCAGCCTGTGGCTGCCCTAACTATTTAGTTGTTTTTTTATTGTCATTGAATACTGGACTAGACAGTTGGAATATGGCGCTGGTGCACCGTAGATGGAGGTTAGAAGGACATGCATTGATAACAGATCTTCAAAGGAGTTTCAAGCACCCTGAGGGGCTGCCCATCCATGCACATATTGCAGGATCTTTTGTTCGACTCTTCGATGGGACTGATACTGTTTTATAACCATTGGAAATCTGGAAGTCTTGGAAATCTGTTTTGTGCTCCCTCCTTGGAATAATGTCATCTCCAATGACAATTTTTGAACAAAAGAAACATATTTTGTTTCTTTGTGGAAAAGCTTTCATTCTAACAAATGCAGTGTTTGCACTGAAAAACAGAATTATTGGAGCATGTTTGTTACTGCCAAGTTACCCCAAAATGCCCTGCTTTTATGAAAAACATTCTATGCAGTCTCAAATGGGATGCTGTTTCTCAAAGGGAAAACATCAAATAAAAATGAAAAGAAACAAGAACCCCCATCCCATAATCTACAAGCAATCTGCTTTTGGAAGCCCAGTATGGAAGGGGGCATTTTGGACCCAGGCATTACAACTATACTTAAACCATAACCTTATTTTGATCCTAAAAGGAAGAACTTAAAAAGTGTAAACTTTTAACACCAGTCTCATAATGTAGAAGTGGGCTTTTTATTCAGCAAATCACCAGTTCATGGCAGGGGATATGATGATTATTTGCTTGCTAGGTAAATTACGCATTTAAGTGGCCAATACAATAAGCATTTCTACAATTTTTCCTGCCTGTAGCAGACACTCTAATGGGAAAACTGTAAGTTGTATTTTTAGTACACGATTTAAAGTCAAAATGGTGCAGTTTTACTGATCAGGGCTCACTAACTGTTTTTGTCTCTGTTTGCATCTTATTTAATTTAAATGAAAAAAGGTCTACCAAAACCAGCAATAGACGGATCTATAGAACTATGAGTCAGCTCTTCCTTGAATAAAACTACACTCTGTATCCTTAACCTCCTCCGAATTGTGTGAACAACTTTCCTTTATATGTGGGTTCCTATCTATGACTTTTTATAATTTAAAACTGCCTTCTAATGTAAGATAGACCTGAAATGCAAAAACATTAAATAAAAAAAGGATGCCGAAGTGTAAACTGTTTTTACTGTTCTTAATTCATGAATGATTCTGCCAAAAACAGAAGTAAACATTAACTCAGGCCACCAGGTGGCACTCTTGTGAAACCTTGGAAAACAGCTCCACCTTTTGGATTCGTATGATCATTTTGAAATAAATGAAGTAGTGGAAGCTTGTACCTAGAGTGTGTAAAGTACTGGTCTTTCTTTATGGATTATACACACATTTAAAAAAAAAAAAACTTCAGTTACCATGCACAGCTAGTGTCGATTGATATATTGAGGTTCATACCACAGGATGCTTAAAAGAGATTTGAAAAATGGGTTATTTCACAGTTTGACCTGGTCCCTTATACCATCAACCAAAATATTATGTAATTTTTCACATCTGTATGCACTTTTAATACACTTCTCCAAAGCAAAACATTATTTTTTTGGGTGTTGGGTATGAATCTTAATTTACCATTCTTGTCTTTGCTTACTCTGAAAACTAGACCTTAATCTTTGCATACAAAACTGTTGAAAAATTGAACCCAGAAACAATATATATATATATATATATATATATATATATATATATATATATATATATATATATATATATATATATATATCACTCAAATATCTAGAACCTATACTTTTGCTAATTAAAATTAAAATAATATTTGAATGTTTTTTATTTAAAAATTCAAAACCCATGTTCTTCCCAGGACCAACTTTCAGATGGCCAAGTCAAAGCTAACAAACTTAATTCTACATTTTAACCTTAAAAGGCATGTCGTATGCAGACAGGCTAAAAGAATTGAATCTATTCAGTCTTGAACAAAGAAGACTACGTGGTGATCTGATTCAAACATTCAAAATCCTAAAAGGTATAGACAATGTTGACCCAGAGGACTTTTTGACCTGAAAAGAAACAAGGACCAGGGGTCACAAATGGAGATTAGATAAAGGGGCATTCAGAACAGAAAATAGGAGGCACTTTTTACACAGAGAATTGTGAGGGTCTGGAACCAACTCCCCAGTAATGTTGTTGAAGCTGACACCCTGGGATCCTTCAAGAAGCTGCTTGATGAGATTCTGGGATCAATAAGCTACTAACAACCAAACGAGCAAGATGAGCTGAATGGCCTCCTCTCCTTTGTAAACTTTCTTATGTTCTTATGTTCTTTTATTATGTAAGAAATAAAATACAAGGCACTGCTGTATTAACAATTTGTTCTTGTTTAGACTGGCAGTCTGCAACTATTATATCCCCTGTGACCACTACATTTACCTGTCCATCCCATCACATCTAAAGAAAGCAGGCATGCTCTTCACCCATCTGTTCTGATGGCTAGATTAATAGATCTTGGCTGACTGGGTTGTGGGCCTATCCAACACAAACTTGCAGATGGCTTGCTTCTGAAACCCTGAATTAAAATGTGTTTTGGATGGAAAATGCTGTCTGAGCTGCGGTGAGGTCTGATGTTTGCTTATGAGCTCTTATTAAAACGGAGGATGTTCATTAATGCGGTGCGGTGCGGTGTGGTGCGGGGCGGATAGGGTAGGGTTGCTTGGTTTTAGTTGCCAGCATGTAACTTGAAACCTTTGATTTGTTTTATTGTACCAAATAAATAAATACATAAAAAACATTGACAGCCAATGTGGTTGCCTACATGATAATCCTGGAAATGTTAAACCTTAAGTCCTAAATAAGTCCTATTAAGAGGATTTTGCAAAAGAGCATTTCAGCTGTACTTAAGCTCGTGAATGAATCATAATAACATTCAATTTATCGCCTTAAAAAAATCATTTCACCTTGGTAACAGGAATGCACTCTATAATGTATGCACTGGCCTACTGAAAAATAACTATTTTCTTTAAATCAGGTATCTGAATCTAGGTCATAGTGCCCTAGGTTTTTATGTCTTGGCAAAGTTCACTTCCTGTGCCAGTCATTGCAATTGTATTTCATTTTATGGAAAACTTGTGATCTTTTTCTCTGCATTGATTTGGTTTAAAGGTTTGCATTCCAAAGGTTGAAATTCATCCTTCTCGCTACTCGGCCGATGGCCCACCAGGATTCTTCACACTCGCTTCCTTTCAGGATCACTTTGAGTTATCTCCTAATCTTTGGCTGGGGTTGATATTGGATGGCATTGGAAAAGTAAAGCATTCCTTTCCAGTTTATGGTCTTACTGCACATGTGTGGATTCCAGATTTCTAATGCACATTATTACCATCATGGGAGCTCCTCTAGCTGTTAATTTGTGCAGCTTGAAAGGTTATTCTCTTTCCATGCAGAAAAGTGCCTAAATCCTTTCCAAAATTAACTTTGCTGTTTTTATTTATTTATTTATTTATTTATTTATATTTATATAGCCTTTGACCAAGGTGCTTAACAATTATTAAACGGAACAATTATTTTAACAGAACATCTCAGACCCCTCCTGTATTTCCCTGGAAAAAAGCAGAACAAATTGGGCCAGCTGGAAAAAAGTAGATTATTAACACATTCACAAATGTAAATTTTGTGTTAATAGTTAGTTTAATATATTGTAACTGTGTAATGTATTGTAACCTGTTTATAAACCAGTAAAAATGGAATAACATAAAACCAGATCTCATTACCACTATGATATTTAAGTGTCTTTCAACAACTTTCACTGATATGACTTGGAGTTAATAATCATTAATTAATTATCTGATGTTGTTTGAACTGTTTTAGCGGTTCATAAATAAGTTACTATAGATAAACAAACCGTTATCAAAAAGAAAAGTAAGCTAGTTGATAACAGAAATTGTCCCTTAAAAGTGTGAAGCTATTACTCATGAATCATTTAATTATTGTCAAGGCAATATTATTTGTAGTATACAATAATGTGAGAATGAGAACAATGCACAGCTCCCGTTTCATCCATAACATTGCCAGACATTGAAATGTGATCCTGTAAAAAGTATTTTTACTATGCCAACTAGGTGAAGGGAGTCCCCTGGTGGCAAATTTTCGGTATGACATGCATTATTTTGCTTTCATGCGGTTTCAAAGGCGTAGCACAGGGGTGAGCAGTCACGGTCCTGGAGGGCCATTTCACTCAAGGTTAAACAGGTAAAATGTTATAATGCTAAAGCTGGCTGATTTCAGTGTGTTGGTCCTGCATGCAACTCATCCACTGACCCTTACTTACATACACTGTGTATCTGTATATATTTTACAACTGAGCCTTAAATTGTTACATTGCAATAGTTCACAGCACTTTAGGTGATGCATAAAAGACAGTTGTTTATTTCTCATTGCATGTACAAAATAAGTCTTACATCCACATTTTGACACAAACAATAGCACATTTTGAATAATACATTTTAAGTCATTAAATACTGTATGGAAAAAATACTGGCTAGCTAGTAACAAACCTCAATCTTAAGAAGGCAATATAAAACTGGACTCTTCCTTATTCCATAAACTGTATTAAGGCTTTGAAACAGCATGGGTTAGTCTAAATAAGCACTTAGTTTTGGGCGTGTTACTTGATTAGACTTTGTGCTTTTTCCGTCACATACTGGCAATCCACATAAAACAAATATTTAACAAATAAGAATAATAACATCATATCAACAGTGAGGACAAAAACATTTCAGAATTTCTTATACAGAGTACACTGCAAGCCTTTATCTGTAATTCAAATATATGTGTTTGCAATATCAGTAGTTTTTGTGTATATATTGAGAATATATAAATGTGTGTATATATATATATATATATATATATATATATATATATATATATATATATATATATATATATATATATATACACACACACACACAAATTTATACTATGACACATTACATTTTAAAAACACTGATTTGGCAGTTGACACCCAAGGTTCATCTATTTTCAGCAATTGTCAAGATTAAACACCAACACACAAGAAAAACAGAAGAAAAAAAAGACACTTTGAGAAATGCATTGCATCATTATCATTAAGATGCACTGCCCACTGAGTCAGGTCTTCAATAAGCTTCCATTTTGTAAGGTTTTTGATTAAATAAGGTAGTTGTTTTGTATTTATCTGATTTGCATTTGGCATGCATAGCAAATACTTTGTTATTTAAAATGTATAGGAAGCTGTGTGGTCTGGTGGTTAAAGAAAAGGGCTTGTAAAAATCCCGACAACCACTGATTCATTGTGTGACCCTGTGCAAGTCACTTAACCTCCTTGTGCTTGACTTTTGGGTGAGACATTGTTGTAAGTGACTCTGCATGATGCATACTTCACACACTCTGGTTTCTTGTCGCCTTGGATAAAGGCGTCTGCTAAATAAACAAATAATAATAATATTGTGAAATATAAACGGTTTTGGTTCCGAGTCAGGAAAACATTGCAGCAAGGGTTTGCTACAAATAAACAACATTTAAACTTAATAACTAAATCCATACATACATAAATAAATAACAATTTGACAGCAACACTTTTGGCACTTTAAAATACTGCTTTAAGTTTCTATTCCCATCGAAGAACACAAAACAAATTAACACAATGAATCACTTTGGTTCCCCAAAAAGCCTAGCAAGAACATCTGATTATTTTATTTTTGTATCACAGTGTTGACTGCTTCATATTGGCACTTTGAAAGGCTTTGAAATTGCCTATTTTGCACCAGCTAATCACATGATTTCCATAACATACTGGTCAATTTCACTGTATTAGGTTAATGCTTAACTTAGTTTAGCCACATGGAGATTATATATAATGGCTTTTCTTTCTCTGTCTTTCTCATAATCGGCTTTAAAAGTTCCAGTATTGCAGAAAATTGTCCTGTTATTTATTTCAAATGTGGGACTTTGATATCATATGTTTGCAGCAAAAATGCATCATTCTTATTTAAGCAATACTGCCAAAACTACGTTTATGTCCGAATTACTGATGTTTTAGTGCCACCAAGGCCTGGCATCATTTATCGATAATAATGTTATAGGCTAGTATCCGCGGTCTCAGATTTGGCTAAAGCTGGTTCGGACACGGTGTTTGGCTGCCCGTCCCTACAGAACATCAGCGCAGGGTTTTTGCAAGCCCACATGGTAACGTCCCCCCCGTTCGCAGGGCTAGAGGAGGACATTCTGCTACCTGCTCCGTGTCGGTTAGCATACCGGTCTCTAATCCTATCAGCGCGGCTCCTGGCTTCCCTGCCCTGGTTTTGTGTGGAAAGGTAAGCCGCAATGTTACGAGTCCTATATCCTTCTTCTCGGTTACGCCCCAAAAGCATTGAGATATTGGGGTTCCTTATAACGTATATAAGAGGATTGATTGCCCCGTTTGCCCACGCCATTAATACAGCCACAGTGTCCATAACGGGGTTAAAATGATAATTAGCGGCAGCCGTGATGATACCCATCAAGCAGTAAGGCCCCCAACAGAAGATAATACACACAATCATGATAAGCACAGTTGTGGCCGTTCTCATCTCGCTATAAAACCGGAGAAGGTGGGCGTAAGTGGTCACCGGTCGCACCCTGATCTCTGACAGCCTCACAGTTTTGCAGATGTTATAGTGGCAAAAGCACATGAGGGCAAAAGGCAGAAGGTAACAGATCACAATTAAAGTTATGCTGTATGCAGTGCCCATCCTAGAGCTGCCCGAATGAAAGACATACATGCAGTGATAAAAGCCATTTTTGTGAATTACCAGCTTATCTGTGGTCATTGCCATCAAGTACCATGGGAACGAAAAAAATACCGCTGTCAACCACACGGCCACCAACAACTGGGCGGCCTGTTTCTTCCCAATTTTTTTTTGCGGTTGTTTCACTATGGCATAATAGCGGTCGAAAGACACCAGAGTCATCGTCAGGGTGGATATGATGCCAAAGCAAGAGTTAAAGAATCCATTGGCTATGCAGAAGCCATCTCCAAACATCCACAGTCCATCCTTGCTGAACAGCATGATAAAAGAAAAAGGTAAACAAAGTATGGCCGTCAGAAAATCTGACACAGAAAGGGACATAATAAAGGCATTCGTCACCGTCCTCAGCTGCCTGTGTTTGATGATGATAATAACAACTGCCAAATTTCCAAAGCTGCCGAGCAGAAAGATGAGCAGAAAGATGAACGTTTGAGATGCCAAAGCGATGCCATGGAGAAGGAAACTCGTCGGGGCTAGTACTTTCCCATCGTGTTGCTCTTGGTTTTGGTCACCTCCTGCAGTCTGGTTGTCTGATATGAGGTGAGTTATTGTGTTGAAGACGGGGGTCTGAGTAAAGATGTCCAGCATAAAGTCTCTCCCTGAGCTGTTGTCAGCTTCTGTGCTGTTGCTGAGCAGAGCAGTGTTCACAGAGGAATCCATCGGGCTCAGCTGAGGGGCATCCACGAAATGGAGGATTCATCACTTTGAAATATTTATAGCTGCATTTGTTTGAAACCAGGCAGTGCAAAACGTCTTTCTTTATTTTACTCAGAGCCTATTATAACGGAGCCTATTATTCCGTATGGAGCACCCAAAATATTCGACTGAATGTGCATTTTCCCTGTTCCACGTTGCTTTTCCCGGGGCGGCATGGGGGGGGGCAATATTTGCATTAAACTGTGTTGTTTCGTTTGCTCTTCTCTGTCACTCCTAGCCTTTGCCTCTCTCTCGATCTCTCTCCTTTTCCCTCATGCATACATTTTGGTGGCTGTGATCAACTCAGTGACGTTTCGGGCCGTTGCCAAGGCAGCGTTGTATTTATTTATTTATTTATTTCATTTTTTACTACTACGCAGTTTGTAATAAAGAAGGTCGATTGTAGGTACTCTTTTCACGTATATTGATGCGGTGGAAGGGAGTTAGGGGGGTAAATTAACGTATGAATTGTACCAAGAGATGAACAAGAAATGTGAATCATGCTGGATAAAGGATGCTTTACAGTATGAGTTAATAAAATATGACTGAAATTGAACATTTCAGTAAAACGCAATGAAGAATGAAAAAGGGGATTGTGTATAGGAGTCTTGAGCAGCTAACCATGTGAAATGTTTGCCACATTTTACATGGTAACTGTATGTAAAAATATGTATTTGAAAGGTACAAATTGAAAGGTGGATTGTAGTTTCAATAATAAATACATCATCTGTCATTCAATCAGTTTTTATTAATTGATTGCTGGGCATGCATTTTTGCACACTACTCAATAATGCTTTAATTTGTACACAAAACTACAAGTCTAAACACAACCTCTAGGAAATGGGTAGGAATTTCTGAAGAATGAAACAAAAACTTCCTTATTTCCAACAAACATGACATTCTAATAATTTTAGTAATAATATGAAACACACTAAGTGGTACACTGCTAATTGAATAAAATAAAACAAAGCATTTTGAATCCAAGTATACAGATATACTTAGAAATGATCCTACAGTCTGTAATTATGCATGCTACAGATTTATTTCAAAAGAAACCCATTTTTAGGTCATCATCATTTTCCAGTACAAAACTTGCTGTTTCAGTATAATGTGCATGTCCTGCAACCTCTACAGTAACTGCCTTGAAGTCTCCGCATTTGGTTTCCTAGAGAGATAAAAGTGACATCATACAGTGAAATCATACAGTAATTAAGGAATGCCAATTAAAATGTTCTGCACTGCTTGCTAATAATTACATTAAGTTTCAGTAAAATGTCAGTTAGATATTAAAGAAAGCTAGTGACTTTAAAGAAAACAAAATGATCAGATATTGTTTCTTAAAAGGTCTTTCCGTGTATTTAACATGTCTTACCTCCACTGCTTTTCCAGTAAACAGGGAACCTGTGGCCCCACTTTGGAATGTCCTGGTCTGGTTCAGTTGAATAAGCCCCTTATGATATTGGAGGGCAATTCGAGCGGTCACCCCTGAACCAGTAGGACTTCTATCAACCTATAGAGAAAAGTAATATTGTTCTGTTGTTACACCAGCTTGCTCTAATTTAACTATGTTTCTTTTTGTGCTACTTTGTATAGTATATTTAATAAGATGGCAGCACTGGACCTAAATTTGACTAGTCAATATATATTTTTCTGAGGCAACAGGACAATTCCTTTTACTGATTCATGTTTTTTTGTGTATTATATGATAAAAAAAAAATTCTGACCTGAGCATCTGCAAAAACACAAACATTGGCAGTAGGTTCATCAGAAAAAACATCTTTACCATCTGTGAGGATGGTTCCATAGAGGAAAGCTAGATCTGGACTGCTAGGATGGTGAAGTTTAACCTGGAAAGATAAACCTGTTTAACATGTGTGTATTTGTTCAGGACCTTACAAGTTACATTCATAATAAAAGCAGTTTTCTAGGGTACCAGTCAACTCAAAATCAGGCCACCCCAAGCACTAGAGGATATACTGCAGGTAATCTCTGACCCAAATGAAATCAGATGCAGTCAACTTGGATTATGATGAAATCAGAGGCAAGTCCAGTCAGACAATTATTGAAAAATAATCACAATCACAATCAGAATTTCACTAACCTTTACAAAGACAGCAAGCAAATTCAAAGTGAAACACCTGTATATGTGTTGTGTTGCACTGCATGACTGATAATAATGCTATTACTAATATTACTAATAATAATACCTTCTCTTCTGTATTTTAAATATAGGAACAGTTGGTTAATTGTGAAAAATAACTTTCTTGCAGGGACACCATACCACACAATTGAGAATGAAGACACTTGTAATTACTGTTAAAACTGTTGAGTTTCTGTGCAATCCACTTCCTACCTTTCTTTTGACAGCATTAGTTACTGCAGTTGCTGCATCCACAAGGTCCCTGGTTCTGGAATGACTGATGTCCAAACCAAACTTCTCTGCACTGACAAATGCATAAAACGCACCACCGTAACTGATATCCACAATGACCTCGCCATGACCAGGAACATCAACTGTAATATCTAAAAGTGTAATCCCAAAAATATAAATTATAATAAAAATAATATCCAGATCTTATATAAACCAATTGAGATGATCAGACACTTTTAGGCAATGATTCTTTAAAAAAAAGACAAGGTGTTTACTTGGAAACATTTCTTCATGTAAATTATAAAAGGACATAGCATTTTTTTTTTCTTTTAATGATTCAGATTGTATATGACTGATTGATAGTTCATTTTTCAGCTGTCAGCATTATCTTAGAGATTCTGGAGTATTATCGATTATTTTCATCAGCTAATGTGAACTCAGCATTTGCTGGATTGGAGAGAATAAGGACCAAAAGGTTCAATGAGGGTGCACAGCAGCATAAAAAAGAAAGAAAAACAAAATGGTAATAACTGCTTATTTAAAAAAAAAAAAAAAACATCATGAGGTATTTCACTGTCTGTAACTATGGCCATGAAAATGCTTACCTGTAGCAAATGCAAATGCTGGAACGCTATGGAACCTCACCTTCCCAGTGTTCTGATTGGAGTATTCGACAAATGCCTTCACCAGGCCACATGGGCAATGAATGTTCACCTGAGTTTCCGGCGACTGAGGCGCTTTGACCAGACCGTAGTCCACAGCAAACCTGCCCAGAGCAATAACGGCATGACCACACATCGTGCTGTACCCTTCATTGTGCATAAAGAGTACACCCAAGTGAGCTTCATTAAGTTCACTTTTTACCACAAGAGCACCATACATGTCGTAATGCCCCGGGGCTCAAACATTAATAGTTGCCTTAAATGGTCAAGTTTTTCACGTACATAGAGTCTCTTTGCCAGGACGCTCCCTCCTATAATGTCAGGGTAGCCACTCACCACTATCCGTAATGGCTCGCCACCAGTATGCATGTCAACTACTGAAATGACCGACCCATCGTGAGGGGGCAGTTTTAGTGATTCCATGCTTGCACAACTCCGTAAAAGTAAAATTGTCACATAAGCAAACAAACCTAGACTACAAAAACTTCACACGTATTAAATGAGAAAACACGCCTACACTTAAGTCCTGGACCGCCCTCTACATATTTCGTGTGGCAAGATATGATCTCGTATTCTCAGTCTGAATGACCTATGTAAGTCAATTAGAAAGTATTAGGCCTTTTTAAAATAATGTCTTTATGCACATTTAAAGCAAATCAGTGTTTATTTAAAATATCTTAACTGTGCTCAATAAAAACAAACAAACAAACAAACAAACAAAAACCGGATACGTCCTTGTAAGATTTTTGTTCATTTGCAGCTTCCGTAAGAGCGAGGGTTGTTTAGTCACGTGTGTAAACTCATCAAAATGGGCAGGATCGTATTCTGAAAATATTACAGCAAGTCGGTCCTATAGAAAGCTGAAACTGTTACGCCTTAAAATTTAAGTTAAATGTAGCGAGGAGGTTTTCGGCTTCTCTGAGAAACGACGAGGAAGCTGCTTCTTTTATACAATACTTTCTTTTTATGTAGAAAATGTATTCAAACATGTGTAAGTCGGATTTCTACAGCGTATCAATTATGTGTGCTGCTAGTTTAATAAAACAAAATTGTACGCATTTTATATCAGTGTTTGCCTGCCGCACTGCAGTCAGATTCGCTTTGTGTCTGTGCCAGCAGTTCCTGACATCGTGATCGATCTATCTCTGTCATATATATATATATATATATATATATATATATATATATATATATATATATATATATAGTCTCAATTCGGTTGTATAAAAGTAAAAGTTTTGTTTTGGAAAACAAATAGTGTCTATTTATTACGGTGTTTATGTTGCACATAGTACTGAGCAGAAGTACACGATTGGTATTATTATTATGGCATATTTGCATTCCATGCATTTGGCATTACTATATATATATATATATATATATATATATATATATATATATATATATATATATATATATATAAATGATGATTATTCTCCATTTTCCTTGAAGCTGTGAAGAAGCTATGCCCAGGATTATACTGTGGAAGACCCAGGTTAAACCTCACCGTGTTCGGAGAATGTGGGGTAAGTTCAAAGGAAAACTGATGGTACCAAACGTGAGGTTTAGTTAATATTGCCTAACAACTTAAAAACATAGGCTATTGCTGTGCTTGACGGATGTTCAGATACCATTTTAAACAGTGGTACACTGTACTGAGGTTCCCAGGGCAGCACCCCAAGAACTTATCTGTTATCTAACTTACGAGGGATGCGGGAGCAAGTTTTGAAGAAATTGGTGTGTTATTAACTAATGATGACATAGGCCTAGTATTGAATTTGCCCCTGCTTTTTTAAAACTGTAAGATTAACCATAATACTGTTAATCTTTTAAAGGTCTGTCCAAGAGGAGAAAGAACTGATGGTGATAAGATTTGTCGTATGTGTGTGGAGTCTCCAGAGCTGTATGACTGGCTTTACCTAGGCTTTATGGCACTGTTACCATTGGTTCTTCACTGGTTTTTCATTGAATGGTACTCGGGCAAAAAAGGTAGCTACCTATACAATTTTGACTGTAGTTTTAGTGTGTAGTCGGTATTTATATTCCATTCTAGCACCACAGCTCAGAACTTAAAGCAAAACGATAAATTGACTAGTAATGTTACACTAAAATAAATAAACCAGTAAATGGGTCTTATATCTGTGTATGCATTATTTTAGGTTACAGCACATAGGTTATGTGCTTACATAACAAAGGTATTCATTTGTCTGAAATGTCATCAAGGCTAGAATGTATAAAAAAAAAATGTTGCATTAGAAAAACTTTAAAAGGTGTTAAACTAAAATGTTTATTATTATTATTATTATTATTATTATTATTATTATTATTATTATTATTATTATTATTATTCTAGCTCCAGTGCTCTTTTTCAACACATAACTGCACTGTTTGAGTGCAGTGCAGCAGCTATTGTCACACTACTGGTAAATGATCCAGTTGGCATGCTGTCTATCCGATCCTGCAAAGTACAGATGCTGTCAGACTGGTACACAATGCTCTACAACCCCAGTCCTGATTATGTCACCACACTGCACTGTACCCAGGAAGCTGTATATCCTCTGTAAGTACTAACCAGTTTTGAATGGCGAGAAAACAAATGTTTTTTAATCTAAGAGTTTACCATCATAATAAAGGGTATGCATTGATTTTATTATATATATTTTTTTCATTCATTTGATCCCAGGTATACAATTGTGTTTATATACTATGCCTTCTGCCTGGTATTTATGATGATGCTTCGACCATTACTGGTAAAGAAGATTGCTTGTGGTTTGGGAAAATCAGACCGATTTAAAAGCATATATGCTGCCCTGTACTTCTTCCCAATTCTGACTGTACTACAGGCAGTTGGAGGTGGCCTGCTTTGTAAGTATAATATATTTATCTGGTACTGTACTTAGCAGGGGGAGAAAATCCAGATTTAACTGGCTAGAACTTGACAAAGGTGTGTGTGCGCGTGTCTGTCTTTATCTATTTCTTTCTCTCTCTCTCTCTCTCTGGCGTGGGACATTCTCCTGGTGTACCCAAAGTCTCTTTTATTCTGGAAGGCCAAATGAATGCCATAGTTCACAGGTCCTAATACAGTTGTGTGTTTATGTAGATTGATTAATGCATATATATCTATCTATCTATCTATCTATCTATCTATCTATCTATCTATCTATCTATCTATCTATCATATATATATATATATATATATATATATATATATATATATATATATATATAAATATTTTATGGGGATGTTAATTAATTTCTGTTTTGTTACTATTTTAGACTATGCGTTTCCATACATTATCCTGGTGTTGTCATTGGTTACCTTGGCTGTCTACATGTCGGCTTCAGAAATACAGGTAAGAACCTTTAAATATAAGTGTATTCGCTGATGTTTCGCTTTTACTTTTCCAAACTGTTGGGAATTCATTGCTACAGTAATTCTGTTGGTAGTTGCTGATTTAAAAACAAAAAAACAAAGGGAAATCTTTGCCAGTGTTTATTTAAGGATTTTACTACAGCATACAAAGATTAAAGGACAATAACACTTGAAATAAAGTTATTTAATTTTTTTTTTTTTTCTGCCCCAAGTCTGTTAGGAACCTTGTTGCCAAGAAGAAAAGACTGGTTGTACTCTTCAGTCACTGGCTGCTACATGCTTATGGAATCATCTCTATCTCCAGACTTGATAAACTAGAGCAAGACCTCCCCTTCTAGCTTTGGTTCCAACACCTGCTCTTTTTACCTGTTAACTGCCAAGTTTACTGAGCCTAACCGGATACTCTCAGAAGGGGGAATGGGCATTAAACAATTGTGTGAAACAGAAACTCGATGTACTACATGTTTTTGTAAATGAAGCTGGTTTCTGATTATAGTGCATAAATGTACCGTATTCCTTTGAATTTAAGACTTTTTTTTTTTTTCAACCATTTTTGTGCTTCTCAAAATAGCCTGTGTCTTAAATTAGAGTACAGTGTAGTGATGCGTGTATTAAAATCGCCAAAAGACCTGACTACCCGAGTACACAAACAGTAATCTACAACCACTGTTTTGGGTCAGTTTTGTACAATACAACAGCGTAATTGAGGTTGTATCTTTGTAAATAAATATTTATTTGATTTTTTAAATTTTTTTTCCTCAAATTGTGGGTGGTAAATTTGGGCTGCGTCTTTAATTCGAAGGAATACGGTATATGTTTGTATTTATGTATGTATACATTTTGTGTTAAGCCGGTGATAGTTCATTTAAGCATTGTATGTTTAATATGCTGAGTAAAAAGAACATGTTGATTGCTGAAAATAATCCCCCAGCTAACTGTGTAACCAATGTATTTCATTAAAATCAACCACTATATGAATGTCCAACAGACTAGTATGGCTGTTGCAAGTTTATGAGGTAAAGTTAATTCATTTAGTTATTAATTTAATCTAATTTATTTATATTAAGTAATAACAGAATGGCTGACCTCCATAGAAAACAATGTGGGAGAGCTATGTCCTCTTGTTGTATAACAATTAAGCATTAAAGAATGAGAATCTTTATGCTCACAAAATGGCACATGTGGGACATTCTAGGCCAGGTGCACAAAAACATCCGACTTCAAAGAATTTTGTAAAAGTAAGTTCACAAAAACACAGTTGTCTATTTTGTTGCCTCCATTATGAATTTAAATACTGTAACTAGAACAGAACACAACAGGTAGCAGGTGGCAATCAGTTAAGTTCATATGATGTAATCGACATGCAGAATTTTACACTGAAGTATCATGCAGCAATATATTTAAACTAATTGAAAGCAATTCAATCTTGTGTGGGGATTCCCAAATCAAGTAGAGGATGGTAAATACATTGCCATGGTTTAATGGTAATAAAAATGCAGTTTTGTTTTACTGCCACAAACCGAAAACAGTTGGGACTGGATTTATTCTGATGAGTTCTTCCTAGGCTTTAATATTATAACAATATAAAATATTTGACTTGGACGCTAAATATGTCTGTTAAGAACATACATGCTGTTTATTTTGAACCATTAGAAACAATGCAAATGGACACCTTTCAAAACATAAATCCTCATTTGTCTTTCCCTTATTCATTATTTGAAATTTTTTGGGGGGAAGTGGAGATTTTCCCTAAAAGGGAAGCCATTCCATTCTCCTCATCCTGTAGTTTAACATGAATTTCTTTAACTTTCTGTTCTCTTTGCTCAATTTTCATCAGGAGCTCCTGAAGGTCATCAAGAACACATTGGTCACGCTCTAAATACTCCTGGTGGGGAAAGAAAATTAAAGTGGCATTTAAAGATGTCAGTTTTCTTTAAAAGTCAAAACCGTTCCCAATATGCCTATTATAAGTAGCCTTACCGCCTCCACAGAGTTGTGTGCAGCCCACTGACGTAGGAGGAAATCTAAAAGGCAAGTATTAAAATGTTAAAACAAGCAAACAACACAACCCTAACCTTTTCTGCGTTTTTTGTATATTACAGTAGTGGTGCATTTTGTTTCCCTCTCAATATAAATCAATGACCTGTGCCTGTGGTGTGCATTGCATTGGCTAGCAGTTAAGTTTCACATTGATTTTAAACGACTGCTTCTGTCTTTTAACGCAATTCATGTTCTTGAACTTGCTTATTTGAGTGAGCTTTTAACCTTATATCCCTGGCAGTAGTTGATCTCTTGGTAGTCCCCAGGTGTCAGTAAGGAGCTGCAGTGTCAGGCTACTGCAGTGTGCTCCATAGCTTAAAATGCGGGTGCATTTAATATTTTAAGGTTAGGCTGCAGACTTCTATTTTTTATAAGGAATGTTATGGGATTTGTAAAGTTCTAGGATCCTTATGCCAAACATAGAGGATGTAATTTACGTGTAATTGGTTTGGTAGTTACTTAGTGGATCATTATATCGTGTGTAGCAACTGGAGCAAAAGCCAATGTAAAGGTACAGTACCCCACAGTAATGTTCAGTTATGTGATTTCTTTGAAAGTTTACCCTTCTGTGAATAACCCTTGTTTTCAATCCTGATTGTTTATGTTGCCTTAAGTAACCTCAGCACATCTGAAGCCTTTGCTCCACTTTGAAATACAGGCATGTTCTTGTGAAATGTCATCTGAACATTCAGCTGCAGTTAAAAGGAAATAAGCCTACCTAAGGGACAACATTTATGAAATATATAAAAGCTGTTATTTAAAACAATGTTTATACAATTTGAATAATTCAAATACTCACTTAACAACTCATGTTTATCCTCTTGCAACTGTTCTGTTTCCTTCATATGTTTTTCTGTCTCTTTCTTCATAGTATAGATGTCCTCCTTCATTTTTGCATTACACTGCAAAATCATTCAAATATGTGGTGGTAAAAACAAAAAGACTATACCTTGATGCCACCTAGTGGCATGAAAGCCAACATACAAAGTTCCTCATTTACAAACATTTTATACCAACTGAAGAACAAGCATCAGTACTTTTTAATAAGTAAATAATCAGTCCAGGAGCAAATGAATCATTCTCACTTACCAGGTGTAACCTGCTGTTTTCCATGTTGATCTGTTCAAGCATTGAACCTGACTTGTAAATACATTCCTCAGTTTTGTTTATGGCTGCTGCCTGATTTTTCAGCTGTTGAAAGTGCTTTGCATTCATTGCATTAAGTTCAGCTTTAAGTGCTTCCTACAATGCAAGCAATGTTAGCTTTTAGAAATAATATTTTTACATTTTAGAAATTTTATTTTTTACAAAACTGAATTGTTTGTGTGTTTTATACAAGGGTTGTGGGTGCGATAATACCAGTGCAATATATTTTTTAAACATGGTTATAACTTTCATATTACAATATCTATCTACAGCAAGAAACGTAACTTATAATGGAACTATAACATTTCCCAAAACTGAAAAAAATGTCTGGAAGCTCATTTATGCTATAAAAAACTATAAAACAAATTCTTGAAAATACAAAGAAAGAAAGAAAGAAAAAAAGAAAGTTGTGCAAATATAAAAAGATTACCTTTGCCTTCAAAATGCATTTTGTTTCTGCCTTTAACTGATCAATGGATAATTCTAAATTATTTTTCCTGCTTTTTAACTCTGGAAGATAAGGAAAAAAAATATGTATGAGAGCTATGTTACTTTGAATGTCAGGACTTAATACTCTATCTATCTATCTACATGTTTATGGTTTTAGCTTTACCATGTTCCACAATGGAATGCAGGAACTGAGACATATTGCATAAAGCAATTCAAAGATGAGGCAATTAAATTAACTGGATTGAAAGCACAGTATGGGGTCGTCATCAAAAGCATGGTATCATCAATGCAAAGAAAGATGTAAACAAAGTTGGGTTGGTGTATAGTATAAAGAGAAATGGAGTAATAAATGGTTTTAACTAGAGCTTTACTATTCCCTGTGTGATTACAGTTTAAATTGTGGCATTATTTGTCATAATTGAGAAGAGTAACAAAGCTTACACTACATAAAAGGAACAACATCAACAATTAGCTCATAGCAGTAACAGAGAATACATTAAAAAAAGGTTACATTTCAAATACTGATTTTTCTTTTTAATACCTGTGGTTTGTTTCTTGATTTCCTCATAGTTATACCGTTCTGCTTCATTCTCTGCCTCAACCTGCTGTAGGACTTTGTGGCTTATCACAAGTTGTTTTTCCTTTTGGAGTAGGTTTTCCTTTATTAATTTCACTTCACTCTTTTAACCAGGGGACAGAAACAAACATTAAAAAAATACTTGCAATATTGTGTTGGGTTACAAAACTAAAACTGTAAGAGTCCTTATCATATAATTTTTATGCAGTTTCCTCACCCCCACTCTTTTACATTCTTGAGATTACCTATTATTATTCTATAGTTTAAAAGCAATCTAGCCTATAGCCTACCCACAAGAACAATAGAGGGTTAGTATACTTCAACATACACCTAAATATGTAAATATCTGGGCATGATGTTTCAATTAATAAATAAAACAAATATATGCCTTCTTCCCTTATATTTAAATAAAAGTGGATCTGATTCATGTAAATTTAAATTTAAAACCTTCCCAAAAGGGTAAAATATACCCGCGTTATATCTCGCCTTCCATTTTGCGGCACCCTACATTTCAGGAATTGTATGATTTCATGCTGCATAAGAGAATCTGAGAACTGGGAGGCTGCACAATTCTTGTATTATTTATTTCTTAACAGACGCCCTTAGCCAGGGCGACTTACAATTGTTACGAGATATCACATTATTTTAATGTGATATTAGTAGCGTTTATCTAGCCCCAGGGCCATGAATCTGAGAACAAATTATCACAGAAGTCTAAATCTGCTGATCTCAGTTATCACAGAAGTGTTCATTGAGTAATAAGTCCCGCCTAAAAAAAACTGTGTCTGTGAAATCAATGACATGTGGTTTCTGAACAAAGAAGGAGTGACTTGTTTACTATGAACATCTTCGTGCTTTTATTTAAAAAAAAATAAATAAATAAAAAAAACATTCCCAACTGAGATATGAACCCCACTCTACACATTGGAAGCTCAGGAGTCTACCTGGTAGACATCTTTTCATTTGCGTTCAAACTCAGAAACACTTGTTAATTTTTATAAACATGCTCATGCCCTATTCTTATTGTATTAAATCAACACATGTTAAGTACGTTTGTAATTTATCAGGAGATACTGATGCTCAGTTAAGAAAGCAGTGGTTGTGCGGAATTTCTCAAGGAGAAGCCAACATCCCTGGTTCAAATTGGATTTCATTTCTCAGGGGGCTGTCTGTCTGTGACACTGAGGAGGTTGTTTTATAAGGTTTTCGTTCTGTCTGAATTTGTAAATTTAGTAACAGTTTTTTCCTTTTAAAACATTTGAAATAGTGCCATTGGATCTTAACACAAACTAAACATTTCACAAAAGAGGACTTGGATGCACCACCTTACCATTATATTTGAGATGTCTGCAGTTAAGGACTCTTCCATAATTGTATACCTCTTTTCTGTTTTGTGTATTGCCTTTTGTAAGATTTCTGTTTCTTCATTCATCTTTATATTATCTAGCTGAAGACTGGTATGCTGTGTAGAAGAAAACACAAATTAATATTGATGAAGTATGTTATGAAAAGTTTCTCGCAGGCTTACAAACCCCATACCTCATCTATCAGTTCAGCACATTTATTCTTGTTCAACTCGATATTTGTGTTAATTTCTTCAATATACTCTGTATGTGCATGCTTCCATCTTTCAAGCTCATTGCTCAGTTCCTCCTGTTTAACCTCAAACAGTAACCTGTAACAAAAGAATGAAGTTAACATGGATTTGCAGGCGATGACAGATTTGTTTTTTTTAGCTACACAAATTCAAGTTCCAAGAAAGATGCTTTTCCCATTCACATCTTTTTGCATCAACTGACAACAGATACATGTGATGGAAGCTGAAGAATGTGTTTAATCACTCAATCAAACCTCTTTTTTTGTTCTTTCACCAGCTGTTCTTTGAGTTCATCCAATTTTGTTCTATGCATCTCCATGTTAATTCTAAAAAGGAAACAGCGAAATATTAATTTTTGGTTAGAAACATGGAAGTGAGGGGCAGAAAATCTCAAATAATATTTTTACTATAATCTACTGTATATATGGTATTATATTTTTAACATAGTTCAGTCCGTAAGTATAAGGTGATTAAAACCCACAAGTATGTTTGACTATGAACTAACATTCTAACTGATAATCAGAAAAAAATCACTTAAAAACCGTACTCGTTGCTTTCTTCTAGTCTCTTTTTTTCCTCTTCGAGTTCTTTGATTTCCATTTTGAGCTTGGCAATATTTTCAAGTTTTTCTTCAAGAGCATGTTCTGAAGCTTCTAGCCTTAAAAATAAATGCATACATCGGTGAACAATTTTTTAAAGATTACTATGTATTTCTTTATTATCAAACAGATTAGAGTCTCACAGTTTTGTATCATCCATATGGAATGCCAGCACAACATCTTCTCTTGCTCTCACTGCCTGAAAGTTCTCAGTCTGACTCAAGATCATCTGCTGGTGTACAAGATTAATCTCCTCAACTTGTCTCATTTCCTCATCAACCTACAATTAGTAAAACATTCAATAAAATGTTAGCAATAGATCGAGGGCAGCGTATGCTTTTTGATAATGGCTGCAGATACTGGAATACATGATTCTAGTTGATAATTTTGGACAACCCCTTATATCAACCGAAATATTACATATGTTAAAGTACTTTCTCAATTTACATTTAGGCATTTTATATACTTATTTATTTTGTTAATTCAAGTGTTTAAACTGAATTATTCAGGAAGAGTTTTTTAAAATGTGAAAGGCAGGAAATAATGGAGCCGCTCCAGAACCTCCGCTCCGTCTCCAGCAGCCCCAGCTCCAGCTCAGAAAACTGTCAAGCTCCAAAGCCGGGGCATGGTCAATCCTACTTGATAGGTTATAGGTAACAATATAATTGAATTGGTTAAAAAGTTGACCTCTTATTAAGATAATTATTTCACCTTTCTCCTCTTTATTTCATTGATTGCTTTCATTTGTACACAAGGACTACTTATCAACCCCCACCTGCTTCTCTTCTGTTTGAAGTATAACACATCTGAGGAGTTTCCAATAACCTTGTTCTTTTTAAGGTCAGCTTGCCACAATTTGTCTTTGATGGTGCATTTTGAAAGATCACTTTGACTTGCCTAAAGTCTACAGCTCGCCTTGGATAAAGGCGTCTGCCAAATAAATTAATAATAATAATAATAATAATAATAATAATAATAATAATAATAATAATAATAAAGCTCCTGACAACAAATCACATCTGTCCTATTTGACGCCTAAGATACAAGGTTTGCTCTTGTGTATTTTAATTCAAATTGTGGAACAAGAAAAATATTTTCTTAGTAAAAACTATTGCAAATGTAATGTTTTTTTAAACTTAATTACCCTCAAATTATATATATGATATAAGTAAATTAAAATGTTTCTTACCTGTAAGATTTTATCACAGAGAGCTTGAGATTCTATCTTAAATCCTTCAGTCAATGCAGTTAATTCTTTATCAAGATTTTCACTGTTAAAAGACATGTTTTCAACATGAGGATTTTGATTTACTCTTCCCAATGAAAACCAAAATAAAATCTGAATCAAATATGAATGTTTTGTTTTTTGGTTTGTTTGTTTTAACGGACGCTACTAAAACTGCCAAAACTCCCATTTTACACATGAGTATATATTTACATCTTACCTAAGTAAGTAAATGTTTTTTTTTTTTTTTTATATATATATATAATATGCTCAATCTTACTCCCTATTCAGGTCTAGAACATACAGTTGGTAGATTGAGTTGACCAAGCCACACATGTGGTTTCATTTTCTGGGCCTGACTGAATCCATTTAAGGTAAGAGGTTACCAATGGCACAAAGGCAGACATTTAAAGGATGCCAAAAAAAAAAAAAAAATTTAGAAATCTACCAGTATTGAAACAATTGTAACATATTGATGAATTGTGATTTACTACTTTGTTCATGGTTTTGAAAATTTCTTTCTTTTTTTTTTAAGAGTAGATTGATTATTAAAGTTCTGTTTGGTTTTGATTTGGTTTAGCAGGTAAACCTGTTTTCACAATTGTAAAGAATTTCAGTTAATCACATTTATATGTCACTTTTACAAACAAGGACCCACATGATAGGCTTACTTCTGGATGGTTTGCTGTTCACCTATCTTCTGTTCCTGAGCAAGCTGACTTCTTCTCTGCACACTTGTTGCTTTTAGTTGGTCAATGCTTTTTGTAATCGTTGAATACACTGCAAAATAAATGACTAAATTACTAAAAGTGCTAATACATATACAGCAACTAACCAAATTCTTATACAACTTTGTACAGTGAACCTCACATAGTTTTAAAAAATGAAAATCAGGTGAAGCATCTAATGTAAATACCTTCTGCTTTTCGGAAATTTCATCCTCTTTATCAAATAACTCTGCTCCATAAAACGAAGCTCTTTTATCTTCTTTGCATTCTCTGCCTTCTGATTTTGTATTTGACCTTCTGTTTCAGCCACCTAAATGAAATTCAAAACACGACCTGTTAACCTGGAAGTCAGGTACATCTTTGTTGTCAGTGTACAACGTTTGTACTTTGCTTTGTTGTTACAGCCAAATCTCACTTTGAAGAACACAGCTAAAACAAAACTCTGCATGCCTGTACCAGCACCTTGTTTTGTTTGTCCACTAGATTCTGTAATGTTTGCACTATAATGTAGTTACTGTGCTTTGTGTAAATTTAAAAGGAAATCAAAATCCTGGTTTCTCAGACCCAGATTTAGCTAATCCTGGACTACTCAATGCTAATCTAGGCAAAGTAGTGCAAATTAGACAGGGGAATGTGCACTTTTATGTTTGGGAGGATTTTGAAGCTCATTATTGACAGTGCTACCATGAACAGAATACGACAATACTACACTTTCATCCATTAGATCAGGTAACTGTTCCTAGGATAAATAAATTGGGATAATAAAATTATGATGTGTTGTATTTACAATTTCAATGGTTACAACTCACTTATTGTCATGTTGACGTTTTATGAATACAGATCTAAATGACAAATAACAAATAAAGAATAAAATTAGAACTTACATTGCTATCTAGTTTTTTCTTGCTTTCTGCAAAGTCCTTTCTTTCTCGTGTCATGTCTTGCTCCAAGCCTTCAAAGGCATTGTTCACATTTACAAGCTGTTCCTTCAAGTCTTGCATTTTGTTATAGGTTTCATTGAGGATGATCTGTTTTGTTGCTTTCTCTGACAGTTTGTTGTTCAGGGTGTCAATAGCGTCTTCGTGTTCAGCTCTTATACGCTCTCTCTCTGGACTTAAAACATATTTTATATTACACTACTAATTCATTTTGTGACTGTCAAGGGTCAAAGCTTGTCTGATCAGGCCAATATTACTAAACTTCTATGGCTGGTTACAAAATTGCTGTTGAATCACATGCTTAATATAAGTTTGGCGGCTGGTATCACATACCCTGATTAGCACGAGACTTGGACTACTTGGTGTTATTTTAGGTAAAGAAGCTGAAGATTAGCGCTATTCTGGGTCTGTGAAACCAGTGGATAAACTTCTAATATTAAGCATGTGAATCAAGAGCAAATTTGTTTTCAAATATTTGCTAAATACTTGTTTATAGATTTTGACCCAATGCTTAAAAGTTGTCTATTTATTTGTTTTATAGCTATTTTATTTTACAATAGGCTCAGTGTGGCAAATAATAAACCCTGGCAAATTGAATTGGAGTAAAATAACTTGTTTGTAAAGGGTAAAGGAACACTGCCACTGCAGCCGGTCCTGCTTTTAGAACTAACTTGCTGACAAAATCTACAAAATGTATTGTTCAAAACTTCATTAGTATCCGTCTTGTGTTTCTAGTATAAACCAAATGGACAAAGTGAAAGCATATTTAATACATATATTTACTTAGGGTACATTCAAAATAATTTCTTAATTAGCATTCAACATAAATAGCACTTATTTATCATAATTAACAAAATCTAACAGTTTTGAGAATAACTCACAAAAGCAGGAGATTTGTTTTTCAAGAAGTTGTTGCTTCTTTTCCATGAATTCCATGTCCTCCATGACCTTCCTCATGTCAGCCTGTAACTGTTTTAACTGTATAACATTTGAATCCGTGCACCAGTCACTGCATCTAAAATTGAAGAGGACATCACCAAATTAGTTTTAGGTATGTTCAGCTTTTTTTTTTTTTAGGTCTATCCATTCTGTACTCCAGAGTTTTAATATTAAGACAGAAATGCCAATCAAGTGACAGCTTTAATGGTGATCATTTAGTAATGTAAACTAGACACTTACCAAAAGTTATATCACTTAAGATATATATATATATATATATATATATATATATATATATATATATATATATATATATATATATATATATATATAGCTAAAGAGCTATATATATATATATATATATTAGCTCGAAGAACCAGCTGCCCAATGTTTCAATATGTTGTACATCTCTTTCTCAAGGGAGCATAAGGTAAAATATGATATTAGCTCAAACTGTATCTCTTAATTACATTGCTTCCACCAAGCTTTATCTATCAATTTTCAAAGCTGTATTGCTTCCAGCTATCTTTATAATCTCATTTGTATGCTGCTGACATTTCATCTGCCGACGTTCAATTTTTTTTCAATACCTGCAATTTCTTTCTCAATCTCATCAGGAAAGCATAACACTTTGTATCTTAGTTTACTTGTTTCAATACTTTCTACTTCTAGTTGTTCATGCACTTCTCTCCTGGACTGCTCCTGTTCAATAAAGAATTATTATTATTATTATTATTATTAACAAAAAGTTACAGAAATAGCTTTTATTCAAAACAAATGAGAACATAGTAGGGTTTAAAAGGTAAAGGTAAGTCAAAAGGTAAATTAGGTATTCCATAATTAGTGATAATCAGTGTCTGGAAGCTTGTGATTAATTATTGTTTAGTTAGTCCAATAAAAGTTAACACTTTATCTCGTTGTCTATCATCTCTGGACAGATAAGGCTACCATTTAATCTATCAACAAATTATTTCCTATGAAATGCAATCAATACTATGCTTTTTGTGCTCCAAAACATGCACATGAATATTTAGATTAATTACTGTAGTGACAAAGAGTTTTCAATGGAAAAGGAAGCGTTTGTTTATGCACTAAAAACTACTTTCAAAATGCAACCTAGGCTTGTAGTTTTAAGATGGCATTTTACACAGTAGTGTCAGAATTTGCTTCAAGAGTATAAAGTATGGTATTTTAATGTACAATTAAACATTGTTGTGGGACACTACAGGTTCAATTAATCTGCTTATTAAATGAGCTTCTTGAGATTATATTATGTTTATGGATTACTCAAAAAAGAAAGAGGATATGGTTTGTTCTCATGATCCCACTTTACCAGTTCGGTGATCGCGCCTGCAATTTCACAAAGGTGCTGGCACGCCTCCTCGCTGAAACCAAGACCTTCATTTTTAAGTTGTTTCTCTGAAAATAGACATCGTCTGGAATTTACTGCTTATGTTTTCAACATTTTTTAAACAGAACCTCAGGCAGTACTCCATGTATTCACATGTGTTAGTTGTTTCCTGAAAATGATGATCAAAAGTTTTGTATCATCACCCTGTCGAATGAAACCTGCTGAATAGTGTTACGTTAGCATATTGACAAATTGCATAACGATTTTTAGTTTTCCATATACTTAACGAAAACTGACATTTGACATTTCGAAATCTAACATTAAATACTGTACTACTGTTATGACTTCCGGTACACTTCTGCGATATCATGTTGTAGTTTCTTTGATTACATGACGTTAATATATTTTATTTATTTATTTATTTTCTCAATCCTAAAATTGTAGATGATTCAAAACTTCATATATATATTCTTCATGCATATATATTCTCACTCAATATACGCATTATTTTATACAAGAACAATAACAACAGACTTTAGAAATATTTTTTAAACGTAGCCTCAACTCACCAATTTCGAGCAAGTGTTCCAAAGCAACCAAAACGGCTGGGCACTCTGGTACCAAACAAGAACTCATTTTAGAGATTTCAACTTTATATGGCACAAAAGAAGAATACTCGTTTTTAAAACAAATACATGTACCATACGGTCTTTCTTTCAATGTTTCAACAGAACACATGTGGTTGTTATGGCAACAAGGCACAGGCGCCACTAACAGAAGGCACCCAATGCAACGACCTAAATTAACTTCCAGCTTCGAGAAATAGCTCTTCCTGATGAGTGTTTTAAATATAGCTGGAAAAGTGGGATCATGAAAACAAACTATATATATATATATATATATATATATATATATATATATATATATATATATATATATATATATATATAAACTTTGGCGAATATCAGGCTTTTTAAAGCAGAGTACAGTATATATAAACTAGATAAGGGCATCGTCTAATTATATATATATATATATATATATATATATATATATATATATATATATATATATATATATATATATATATATATATATATATATATATAAACTTTGGCGAATATCAGGCTTTTTAAAGCAGAGTACAGTATATATAAACTAGATAAGGGCATCGTCTAATTATGGTATATGATTATTTAATAATGTTGTTGACTTGCATATATTAATAAATAACAGCCCTAACATTTACTCTATACCTGTTGCAATACAGTAAAAAAAAAAAAAAAAAAAACGTCAAATGCAGGCTGCTATGTTAAGTAAGCTATAGCACATAAATATTGCTGATTAGGTTAGCTGACAGGGTTAAGACAACCATGTTTCCCCACTTTTCAAACTCATTAAAAGGCATTTGATATTTAATCACACTTCTTATTACTGCTGTTATGCACAGTTAATACATAATACCACATCATTTCCATATTATACTAAACCCTAGCGCAATGCAGGCTAGCATTACTGTCCCTTTTGTGGAGTTTGTCTAATAATAATAAAACAAACAAAAACACCCGTCTTCTGATCAGGTCTCAAGGATATGCCCTTCTTATAGTGTGAGGGGTTTGATTTTTAGCGTTTTTGAAATGATTACCCAGCCAGTGAACCGCCACAGCAGGTGAAAATCTCATCACGGAGTCAGTCAGCTGTAACAGATGTTTTACAGCCTGAGCCAGAGGTACACTCCATGGGCATGACTTGAGGTTCCGATAGCTGTCCCATAGTGCTCCATGCAGGAACCCATATCATAATAGCAAATTATCCATATCTAATTACGCATCACTTAAAACAGAATTGAGATCTTTCATGTATGAAAAAAATACAGCGCATGATTGAACTCAGAGGAAAAACCTGCGCTCCCTTATCATCAGCTAGGTCTGCTGTGTTTGCATCAGCTAGGTCTGCATCAGCTTGCAATTGCTGTTGCTGTCTGGCTTGTTGCCTTGTTGGACTAAGACATTTGTCTCCAAGGATTATATCTCCTGTTTAAATACAGTACATAGTAAAAAATTTAAAAAAAAAAGTATTTAATGAATCCTCACATGACATCATTTTGTTTCCTTTCTGGTAAAATTGGTATAGCATGGCTGTCCTATCACCTTTTGGTTACTAATTTGAGTAACTGTACATTGTTGCCAATAGATGTTGTGAAAATAATGTTGATCAACACAACAATTCAACATTTCTGAAGTCCAAGAACTTTAAGCAATAGCCACCAGATGGCAGCAAAGAGACAATAATCTAATGTTCTGCATCTTTGAAAATCACAAGCAGTGCTTGGCTCATTTTTTCTATACCAAGGGTTTGGAAGTCAACTGTATAGAAAAATCCCAAGATATACAAATTCATTAAAATTTCATACACGTGGCCAGCAATTTCTAAGCTGTGTTAGCAGGGCCCTATTAAATTTCCAAGAACTGGAACTTAAATTAGCCTAAACTAGTACAGCTTATGTTCTGTACTGATAACACCATGCCTGAGTACAGTACAAGGTAAATGTCTGAAATTCAAAGATAATCAGCAGGAGCTAGAAGGCATTGCAAAGATTGTTCGGCATCAGTTCAACATATGTGGGCCTAAAATTAATTCCCAACATTCATTGCACATTAAAATTAGATACATATTTTCTGGAATTTGTTGTCATTCTAAAAGCCAAAACATTACACTCTTGCTTTTACTGCAGCAGTTGAATGCAGTGTCCTCTACAGACAAAACTCTCATCACTGAAAGAATTCTGTTCCACCTAAAAAATGTGACGCAGCTTGGTGACACAGAGCCTGTATTTAACACCTGATCCTGTTCGGAGTGATGCATTCTGGGCCTGCTGTCAGACAGTGCCCCATAGATGGCAGTATTGACCCACCCATGGCTAATTCACATATCCTAAAGCTGAAAAGTAATTTCAATAAGTTTTTTGCTCACAGTGTTTTGATATTGATTTTTGTACTCCCTTGGAAATGTCGTATATGCTTCCTCAACAAGTTTAGATTTTTTTTTTACTGCTCTTTTGAGCCAGAAGGTTGTTTATTACTTCACAGCATTTCCCACTGCAGCAACATAAGGTTATACGTTCAGAACCTTGTACAGACACCAAGGCTTTCGTCTGAACTATGGGTTTGACAGGTAATTGGTTCCTGATAATTTCCATTTTTATATAATGGCTTGGGTGTTCAGCTGTGGGTTTCAGCCAGCTGTTCACACAGATTTGTCCAGGTGGTTCCTTACAGGCAATTACCTTGTACAGTAGGCGGCTGGCTGTAACAACGCTTCTGCTTAAGACGCCTCTGTTTCTTGCAGCATGGTAAATGGGATGTACATCAAAGAAATTAAGACCATCAAATATATATCTTGGCATCTCCTATTAATTTACTTAGCATTTGAGGGTAAAATGAAGAGAAAATGTCATACCCAGTCATTCAGTATTGGTAGTAAGTGGAGCATATTTGGGGTACCACAGAGAGAGAGAGAGAGAATAATGCATGGGGTAGTGTGTGATATGAGAATTTAATGCCCACCTGGGGTTAATGAGCGCATGTTTCGATATCAAACAGCCATTATGCCATTATGGAAAATATCAACTGGATGAGCCCATTGAAATAAATGCTCACCAGTTTATATATATATATATATATATATATATATATATATATATATATATATATATATATGTGAGACAGCAGGAAGGGGTTAATTCCTCCCTAGAGGAAAACATGTGCGTAAGGCACATTTTGTGTTTGTTTTGTTAATTGTTTAATTGTTTTGTTTTATTGTTGATCATTACGGCACCTGGCTACTATTGAAAATTGGAGCCAGGTGCCCGTTTAAAAGGAGAGCAGTCAGTCTGCTCGGGCAGCTGCTGAAGAGGGTAGAAGCCCGACTGTGCTGGTGTGTGGGTACAGCCGTATTTAAAAGGAAAAAAAGGTAGAGCGAGTCCTTTTTTTTGTGTACGTGATTTTGTTTGTTTGTTTGTTTTTGTTACAGGTAAACAGCTTAGCTGTCCTGTTTAATTTAGGTTCCTGTTTTGTTTTAGTTAGTGCTCAAAGAAGAGCTAGGTGTTTGTTTGTTTATTTTGTTGTTGTGTGTTAATTAAAAATAGCGACCAGCTTCAAAAAAAAAATCCATTTGCGTGCTGGGTCAGTGTTTTAAAGGGCAACGAACCTAAAAGAGGTCGGATCTTTTACAATATATATATATATATACACACACACACACACACACATATATATATATATATATATATATATATATATATATATATATGTATATGAAGTGATACAAAAAAAGTATTTAATTTTAATGCATTGGACCCATCTTGCACCGAGGCTATTGTAATCAAGGTCTGGAAAGTCAAGTATTCTGCTTGAATAGAAATGTACAGTGTGCAAAGGGTCAACAATATGACATTGTGCCTTGAGTCATTTTGCTTTTGGAAATGGAAAAAGAACATTACGGATAAATGTGTTTAGAATAAAATGTTAATTATAGCACCTTCAGAGAGTTAGGTGTTTCAATAAGGTTCTCAGATAATTGCAAGAAATATGTAACAGACATATTTCCCCTGTGGTTTACACCACTGGTAAGACTAGGACTCCAGGGTCGAAAAGAAAATCTTTAGTCATGAGGCATATCTGCCATCAACCTTGACCCCATATCAGGAAATTATATGAAAGTTCAAGGATTATTGGAATAAGGCTATCACTCATTAAAATTGGCATCTTTATCAAAAAGACAGCAATTGACATAGGTATTTTATGTGCAGGTAGTGGACAAAAAAATGGAAACACCTGGGTAAATGAGGGACACCAAGTATATTGAAATCAAGGGCTTCCACACAGGTGTGGCTCATGCGTTAATTGCTTAATAACATCCCAGCATGCTTAGGGTCATGTATAAAAATGCTGGACAGGCCTGGTTGCCTATATTATGGCTAGCATGGCTGCAAGAGGACACCTCAGTGACTTTGAAAGAGGGGTGATTGTTGGGCGGAAACGCATACTCTAGGAAGCGCACACTCTAGGATCGTGCATTAATTCAAGTGCAAGGCAAAACAGGCGAGCAACTGCAGATCAATTGACTGCAAATTTCAACCTGGTAGCGAGCAGCCAGTTTCATCAAAAACGGTCTGCCGAGAACTCCACAGAGCGGGATACCATAGTGGACCAACGCCTATTAAGTGACTTTACATTGGTGTTTCCATTTTTTGTCCACTACCTGTACATATCCAATAGAGGCTGCATGACATTTAATCAATACTTTTATTAGAATAATGTATAAACAGCAGTCTATTCACCCACCAGAATGCATTCATCTACATCTCTTTTAGTTTACATAAAGTATTTATAAAAGCTAACTTTGGTTTAACTTATATTTATATATCTTTGTTGTGTCTTTAATTTATGATGAATTTTGTGATTTGATTTGATGTAATTCTGTTGTAATTTCACTGTTGAGGTCTATCCTGCAGCAATTTTTGAATTAATTAAATGCATTTTTCCAGCTAGGTACATTTGGGGAAACAAAAGTAGAAGGTACCAATAAAAATGTACATTACATACAGTTCAAAACAATAAACTAAAGTATTAATAAAAAAAACTGTTCATGGGAGATCTGCTGAACCCATTCATTGGGCAACAAAAGAATAGTCTTTGAAATAGACAGTGAAGAGTTCCAGGTGCATTCAGCCTGATAACAATGAATGACAACCGAGTTCAAAAATGCTTGAGGTTGAGAGTCACAGAATCTGAAATACAATAACAGATTACAGCACGATCCTTGTAAACAAAGGGCACCATTCTCCCGACTGCTATGTTAAAATCACAATGTAACTTCAAATAAACCTTGCAGGTTACAGAAAAAATAGATCAATAAAATAGCTAGTAGGTACACAGAAGGAAACCCACAGTAATAAATCACATGGAGCTGACCCAATTCTTGGCAGCTTTAACTAAATCACTTTTGGTGCTGTGATTGTACCAGGAGAGATACTATTTACTATATTAAGATTATGTGGCGTGAAGATCTTGAGTCTGTTTGGACCTTCTCCTTACTGAAACACGTGTTAAATTCTTTCTTAAGGGACTCTAGATTCACTCCAGCTCAATAGGCAATGGCAACTAAACTATTGAGAGACCTTTGCTGTTGTGGGAATGAAATCTGGTTAATAGGAGTAGATGATGAGAAACTGATTTTCTTCAGTGAAGAATTTACAGCTCCAATGATATGGTGACTGCTATACTGTAGACTGGTGTGTTGCCTTAATAGCCACACCTTATGTAATACTTTCATTATTACTTTATCTAAGCATTGAAGTCTGTTGGTATAGTAGATTTAAAGTAGTCCTGTTTTCATGGAAGGATTCTAAATGAAAGAAGGAAAGATTAAACAACTGTGACATTTCTAGGTAACCTTGCAAACCCTAGAAGCAAATTCTGAGAATTGATCTGTCTCCTTCTTTTAATGTTTCCAGCAAGAAATACCAGAAAATCCCACTTTTGTGTTGAAAGCCCTCAAGGATCTTTATTTATTTTTTTGTTATGAATTATGTATTTTTATTATAAAGTATAATGTTTCTGAACCACTTCCACCATATGCCATATATGATTCTTGAGTCTATGAGTGAGGTTTCTTAAAGATGTAGGGCCCTATTCATAATTTTTTTAGTTTTTTTTTTTTTTAAAGATTGTTTTTTTAAAAAAACAATTTCCTAACTTTTACCATAGTATAAGCACAGCAAAGTGTGATAAAGCACAGGTAAGACTTGTATGGTTATACATGTTTAAAAACATGGTAAGCAATGGTAACACATAGGATAACCATGGGAAAAGCATGGGAAACTGCAAAAAAAAATTACTATGGTAAACTTAAGGGTTTAGTTAATTAATTAATTAATTAATTAATTAATTCAATCATGTTTGCTTTTCACAAAATCTAGTTTTATATAAGTTTTATTCTAATTTTTCTTTTAAAGAACTGTTAAACCTAAGAGAATGTTTAAAAACACTGTTCCAAAAACAGTCCTTTAAAAATTACATTAATGACCTGCTACTGAAGGTACATGGAACATGCTGTTACTTTTACAAAGTTCAGTATGAGGAATGAAGGAAGATGCTCTGTGTGTGGATAAAACAAACTGAAACAAACTGAAAGCCATAAAGTCTAAATTCTGATTCATAGAATACCTCGAAAAAAAATCTTGTAATAGGGTTAGTATACAATTGACACAGGAGGATACAGAAGCTTTAAACAACATCATTAAAAAAAACAAAAAACTCATCACTGTAACCAAATACAGGATCTTTGTCATTTCCATACAGACATGTCTGAAACAGAACCCTTTGTTTATGTAATATATTATTAAACCTCTTAGCATGAGTAAATGCCTAAATAATGCATTGTAGAACAAACCTCTGTTGAACATCTGACCCAAGCAGATTAATTAGCCAACCATGCAGATAAATGGCTGAAGGTAAACAGACTGCTATAAACAGAACTGAATTCAATATGAAAGACACTGCATTTGTGCCCCAGGGAATCATTTTTCAAAATTTCAAACATTTTAAATATTGTTACCCTTATACAAGTTTACCATAGTAAAAGCATAGCAAAGTGTAATACAACATCGTGAAAGCATGGTCAAGCATAGGTAAGCATTGCTAAATAGTGAGGTATGGTAAATCATACAAATGGCAAACTAGGGTATACTATGGTAAATGCATAGTATAACCATAGGAAAAGCATGTTAAAACTGAAAAATACCCCACAAAAATACTGTGTTAAACTTTTGTTAGGGTAAATAATGAATGGATAAGTAGAAATAAAATATGCTATTAAGTTTAACAAAGAAGTTACTAATATTAAAGAGAGGTTTAGGAGAGGGGAAGAGGGAATGGGCTCACCCCAGGTTCGGCTGCCGGAGTTGTTTACAGTTTGAACAACACTGGTACTGTATTTACTGTAGAAATATTGCATGAATCACTAGTATAAGGAATTGGGGGACATGCTGTAGGAGTGTTATATCCAAGGCACGTTATAACCGAGAGCCTTATAGAGAGGGAGCACTGTATATATTAACAGTACCATTAACAATTAAAAGGAAGATACTAACAATGGACATAATGTATTCATGTCAATACATTATGATGGGAAATGTATTGGACAAAGGTTGTGTTATTTAAATTTCCATTAGATGCTACAAACATTGGACAAAAGGAGTACTTTTAAATGTAGCTGGGTATTTTTTTTTCATTTCTTCACGTTATTTTATTACAGAAAAGGTCACAAAGCAAAGTGAGATTTTTAAATTACTGGAACAGTGAAGTCCAATTAAATAGCAGCCTGCTGAGAAATGGGGCAGCATTTGTTTTCTTCAACATTTTTGTAACTGGAAAAAAAAAAAGTATAAAAGTGCAGTGCCTTTGTAATCTTAACAATTGCACAATATTTCTGTAGCTGATGAGCACAGGCCAATTTGTCATTGGGTAAAATGGAAGACAATCACTTCAAGAGGGCCAGAAAGACCAAGACTCAGCATTTAGTACAAAATTCAGTTTTGTAAAGTATGTAAAATGACAGGGCTGGGCAATAAAGATCAATTGAATATATTTTTCTTTATCGGGTAAGAAAAGATTGAGGTTTGTTAAAGACATTAATACCGAGATGCTATTGTGCACTTTCAAGTATTTTTGGTATACACTGTAGGTTTTAAAGCTATGTAGTGTACATTTTTGTTTATAAAGTTATGTAACTATAAAACAATTCCCATTTTGTGCACATTTTCTTAAACAAGATAACACAAGCAAAGCAAAAAGCAATTAACAGTGTCATATTGTAAACAGGATCAAAACTGTATTACATACACTGATTAAAAAAAAAATCCAAACTGAAACTGCAGCTAAGGTTATTCAGCTTTTATATATATATGAAAAAAAAAAAAACTTTCAGTGTTCATTAGTAACGGTCTCAAGGTTGTGAATTGGCTGGAGCTGTTGACTGAAGTACACAGTTCTGCATTATGAGATTTTCCTTCATAAGGGCTTGCTTGTCAGTATATTTTATTCTGATGCCTTATGCTTTCAGTGAAAAATGATAAATCTCTTGGCATAAGCAGAGATGCCCCATCTCAGTCATTAAGACTGACTCGTTTGTCATCTTCTTTCGAGTCCCACTTGGTGAATGGTCCTTGTTTGCATCCCTCATATGTGAAATCTCTCAATGCTTTCCAGAAGGAAGCCTTGTCCTAGGAGTTTCCATTAATGAGGGAAGTTCTCTGGTGCGTTGGTTGAGGGGAACATGAGGGGCAATGTGTATATTGTATACACAAGGCCATGACAATGTTTTAAAGTACAGCCTTCAAGAAAAACTTTAAGGATTATTATTATTTATTTTTATTAACCCTAAACTGCTTCAGAAACACATTACTTTTACCTTTTGTGCATTCAAATTTGTGAGTATCAGCTAATATACAGTTACCAAACTAGAAATAAACAAGTAGCTTTGAGAATCTGATCAAATGTGTATCTTACCACAGCCCCCACAAGTATGATAACTCATCATGACACTCACAACCAATTCATAATCATTCTTCAATTAAACAAAATAACATCATTACATTTGTAATTACTATAAATATAAATGTATAACCAACAGATGGCACAGTAACCTAGGGAATGCTTAGGGTCATCTCTTGATCTATAATCGAATTTGAGCTTCCAGAACATGCATATCTAAACATGAGTCTCTGCCAGCTTTTCTTTGCCAATATTATCAGTAAAACTGCACCAATGGTGACTGGACTGGATGTAATATAAATCATCACTTCAGAAGCATGAATGGTATTTTATTAATCCAGTACCACCCAGCAAAGTTTCATTATTTATGGTTACATTTTTACCAAGGATTACATTTTATTTATGGCACCACTATGCTTGTAATGGCTATTACAACGTACCAAATCATAAAACTATGATAGATATGAGAAATTAATTAAAGCTAAAAATCCATAAAAATGCTAAAAAAATTCTAATTTAGAGAGAATGCATAGCAGCTGCTCTAAAAGAGCCACACCAGGTAAAGTGTCAGTGAATACATCAGGAACCATCACACCAGTATAGCACCAGGTAAGAGTTATTGAATTATTTCTGAAGCTACAGCCATTTCAGGTAAGGGACTTTTGGTAACTTGAGTCGAATTGAGCTTTAATTTTGAAAACATTCCCTCCCTAATCCCTACAGCATACACTGTCTATTCTAATTTATACTGAATGCAGTTTGGGGAATCAGCTTTCCTTTTCTAGTTTAATGTACTTAGTTTTGTTACAGAAAATGTGCCTCGCAGTAAAATGCTTAATTTCTTAATTATTCAGAGGTTTAGCCCTGGTGTCCAGTCAGCTGTCAAAACCTTTTACACTTCCACAGCCTCATTAATTATACTTAGTAAAAGACAGCAAACTGCTGTTCTGCTGTTCCCAAAGGGGTTTACCTGTCTGACACTGGCGTTCCTTCCATATGGTTTGACATTTGGAAGAAACATATCGTGGGAAAAGTTTTAAATGACTTGATCAATGGCTCAGTTTTGTGTTTCACACACATTAGTCAATCCTTTACAGTGATCTCAGAAACTGTCCACGTCAGTCTTTGCAAATTCATAGCATTCCATTTTTGCTGCTCATTTATTTTGAATTTTAAATGTTCATTTTGTAAAGTCTGCTTCCCTGGCATGCATTTGTGAAGGTCAAAATTTTCCCTGGTCATCCATTTCAAATCCAGTTTAAATACAAATAATTTTCATTGAAGATTGAGTTGGGTCTGGAAAGTACTTTTTATGGAAGTAATACACAGAACAGGAGGTGCCTGCTGGAAGTTGCTTTGGTGTCTGAGTGTGAGGCAGTCTTACCTTCAGATTCTCACCAATGCTGCAGCATGTTGTTGAGGAGCTCTTCTGTTGGAAGTGCTGTCCTTTGTATTCATTCCAGGTCAAAACAGTTATACCCTATCATGTAGTGGGGCTTAGCATTTATTTTTGACAATGGATCTTATGCAGGATTCACATTGAATGAGGCTTCTATGGACAGCAGGGATTTAAATCTTTATCTTAGTTTAAAAGTTTAGGCTCAAACCCAATTGGCAGTGGCCTTTTAAAATACTGAATGCTTCCTCTATGCACAGCCCTTATTCTAAACATATGGTTGTCCCTACAATGTAAGCAGTGTAAGTGGTTACATCTGGGAAATGGAAGCTACTGTTGAATTCCATGGATTGCATTTACAGCCAAGTCTTGGGGACCCTGGAAGCTGAAACACAGAATAATAAAGCTGCTCAGTGAAGTTTGTACATTAATTCAACAACTTATTGGTTGATTGGTTTTAAAACTGGGGAAAAATACCCCCAAATATTTTTGTTACAAAGTCTTCAGCAATGTGAAAGGGTGCAAGGCTTCAGGCTGTCTTTGCATAATGGATGACACACAACATTGTATACAGAGCTAAAGTGCAAGACAGCTGATGCTTATTTTCCAGAAATGAAGACTGACTCAAAATACTCGGTTTAAATACCGGTAGTGTAATAGGGTACCTGGCTGTACATGAGTAAGATTTGATTAGTGCTCAGTTGTGTTCAATTTGTGCTGATGGAACACTTCACAAAACCATTGATATGCTGATAGTGATAGCCTACTTCAGTTCCCATACAACCTTCCATATGACTACACTTCGGGAGAAATATAAAAAAAACGGTAGCGATAACAGCAATGATAACATTGTATTTGAAGCTTTTAACAACAGGGGGCAGGTTTTTATTAATGGCAAACCATTAGACTTGAGCATCCAATTATGGTAAAATATATTCAAAAATGAATGACCAACTTTGATTTGAATGACTTGCAGATCATTCACTAGATTAAAATATATATATTGCTAATGGGTTGTTATTTAATAATTACCCAATAAACACATTCCCCAAAATATGTTGAAAGTATAGTTAAATCACCGTTATGAAAAGTAGCTGAGGGACCAGCTTAGTCTAATGGTTCATCACCCTCCTGTTCTAACATGTTCAATTAACACTGATTAATACCCCATGCTTTCTTCACTGATAAAACATTATCTACCCAAGTTTTATTATTTTCTTGAAATACTGTTTTACTTGTAGTACATAAAGGTACACGTGTAATAATGTAACAGTGTAATCACAACTCCATTAAAAAACGAGAAGCCAGGAATTAAACCTGAAGCTTTGGGAACAAAAGGCACTGAATTTACTGGTGTTCTATCTTCTGTCTCACTAACAATATAGTCGATACCAGGTCCATTAGGCTATATTTTACCAAGCCTCCAGGACAGTCGCTCCAGTGGGAATTGAATCACTAGTACAACATACAACAGCTGCTGTTCAGTTAACCTTCAATATAATTGTATAATATTATAATAGGGATAGGTGTAAAACTTCATAACCCATTTTGTCTTATGCAAATCAGGCTATGGGTAGCATAACTAGGAAATGAAAAATCTATACTTTTATTGTATACAATTACAAATAGTTCCCCCAGGATGTTCATTTAAAAAAGCAAAAAAACAACAAAAAAACATGCATGAATGAACATGGATACATACAAAAACAACAAATATTTTAATATAGATATATAATCACTGTTACATAATAGGAAAAGGGGTGAGAGAGTCTATTAGTAACATGGTAAATAAAAGGTCAGGTAAGCTGAAAGCAATTGAGCCTTGTCCTCTCCCCACACTCTTTACAGTTCCACTGCATGGTTTCCAAGCTGTAGTGGTCTGTCTTCACATACACACTGGACTGCAACCCCAGACGGTGATGTTTAAGCCATACCACTGATATCTTGGTAGCAATAAACAGAAGTCTGGAGCTTTATTTAACTATACCCCAGAGCAAGGGAAATTTGAATGTTGATCCACTGCTGAAAACCACTCACCAATAAGACATTCAATGGGTGACCACATCTTTTACCAGCTGAACATAAGCAACAGATGTTATCAAGCTACTGAACCCCAGAGAAAAAATCCCAGCTTGGGAAATATCCACCTGGTCTTGTCAGGTTACTAACAAGTTGTGATCAATGGTGCACGATGAGGTGAACTAGCCCTGTTTTAATTTTAACCCTAAATGTGGGAGGGCAAAGGTCAATGTGGGTCTCACGCCAAGTGCCAGGATTTCAACCATGCACCAGCTGAGCTTCTAGGGACGGTATGTAATCAAGGGATTGGTCTAGTAATGGCATGGTTGGCATCCTAAGACCCTCTCACTCACCCTGACGAATACTCAAAATGTATTTATTTATTGTTTTTGAAGGAAGCTGGAGGGAACATACAATGTTACTTTTCCATATTGCATTATGGGGATGTTATCATTTGTCTTTGACCCATTGCTTTTAAAGCTGCTGCAGAACTTCAAGGGTGCTTGATGCTAAAACTGGATTAATACTCATCACAGGCCCCTCCATTCCCCAAATGTCAGGAAGCAGAGAGATAATAAATCATGGAATTCATTTCACAACCAAATTCCATTTTATATTTGCTTTCTGCTAAAGTGGAAAATATCTGGCCTGACAACTTGCTGTTTGGCACAGGCTGTTTTATAGATTTAACAGTAAAACATAACAGAGGGGCACCTTCTGACTCCTTATTATATGTCTGTATGTGTGGAGAGTCAGTCTGGCTTTTGGTGTGCAATATGTGTTCTGTTATTCACTGTAAAGGCATAATACTGTATTTATTTTTAAATCCTTACATTTTCAAAATCTTTATCCTGGGGTGACTCACTCCAACATTAATTTGCAGATCCTATTTAGTATCTCTGTGCACGATATAAAGGAACAGCACACACATAAAAAGTGGCATCTTACCTGGTCTAGTCCAAATACAGAAGTCTGAACATAAATCTATTATATTTCCCCATAGTGTTCTAAAGGGCACATTTTCAAGTGTTGTGGGAAATCAGTCTTCTTTCAGCAAGCAACTTCTGATGTTCTTTGCAACACAGGAGCAATTGATATGAAGCTAAATAAGCTGATAATTGAATTACTTAAAATACAGCTTTTAGCACCTACCATGGGAGTTTAGGCATGGATTAGGGGATCACTCCCACAGACTGAACAACATTTACACAGGCTAATTAAACTTAATGTGTCCCCCCCTTTGAAAGAAAAACATTTTTAACTAACCCTGCTACAGTAAACACATTTAGTTCACTAGTTCTCAAAGCTTTAGCTCAATTAAATCCTAGTGTAGGCTGTGAAGTACAGAGATCAATAAAGGAAATTAGCATCCGTAGGTGCACTCTGCTTCAAAGGGCTTTGACTAAAAATAAAACAGGTTTGGAGTTTTTCTGTGCCCTCACAGGAAGAACCAGCAAACCTTCCAAATAGCCAGATGGCTAAGGTGATTATGATGTTAGCTTTGGTCAGATATTGGTATTCCAAACCGTTTTTTTCTTTCTGTGAGTTTTACACAATCATTTGTGAAAACTGTGAGTCTTCAAATTTGGACGTTTTATTTGACATGTTTTAAATTTATGTACCCCAGTTTTTCTCTGAATCTCGTTCCCACTGTCCGGCTTGTACTGGCCCAGGTTGACTGTCTAGACAGTTGCTTTTTTTCACCCAGTAAACCTGATCAGCGAATGTCGCCAAACTACTAAACCTTGAAGGACAGAGTTCAGCTGAGATGTCTTGGCCTCATTTAGCACCTCATCAGTAAAGCTCACAGCGGAGTGATAATGTGTACCAAGGAAACATATTTCACTCCCTCATCAATGGGAGCACAAAGACAATGCACTGCTACTAGAGGTCAACTGTCATTCACACAACTACACGGGGCACCCCAAACTCTATGGACAGTTACTTTACTTGGTGAGTCGTTGGGAATGCTGAAAGCCAATTGTATTTATATAAAAAAAATCTACTACAGTGTCACAATATGGGCAATGCTTAGAAATATACAAAATATACATCCACCATATGTTCCCTTTTTTTGAAAAATGTGTGTTGTTTACCACGATTTCCAATAAGTTTCTTTTTTTTTTGCTTGAACATCTTAATGAGATCTCAAGAGATCTCAAAGTGTCCTTTATTTTGATCTCTAGAAGAACACTACAAATGCCAAACTTGGATCATAATTGATAGACTTTCTGATGGCCTTTTGATGGATTACCATTAAAACCAAAATCTCTGGGGCTTTGAGAAAATAATAGCTCTTGCAGTACTTCTTAAGTAAAACAGTGGTATTGACCGTGGTGCACGAGCTGCATTCCCCAGGACGCTTTGATCTCCTGGTAAAAGTGCAGAGCCTTTTTGGGAAAGAAACTGTATCGTTCTACTTATTATAGCAACACAGAAATTAGCTAATCTTAGTTAAGGCAGGCATAGGTAGCCTACACCAGGTTTAACAGGAATAATGAAGTAGTTAACTAGTTCTAGGCAGAGCGCTCCAGAGCATTAAGTGTTGAACGACCTGCACACCGAGAGCGCTACATAACAGTATCGAGTCAAGCTCAGAGGTTCAAAATGGCCGACCTGTATTATCAGTGCGGTGGCTGCAAATGGATTTTTTCAAACATGGGTTTATATAACCGACACATGAGTGATAAGTAATATTTTGTTGCCATTTTAGCTTTTTAAAATGTTTTATGGTATTTTTAAAGTGATGATTTCATTAGAAAAGGAAACAACTTGACAAATCTGACTTGTGCCTCAAGACGTTAAACTAAAGCAAGTGCCAGTAACTTTATTACAAAATACAGTAGTAGTAATTACATTAAAATATATATATATATATATATATATATATATATATATATATATATATATATATATATATATATATATAAAAAAATACAAAATTTGCTTAAAGCAACTGTTTTATTACAGTGATTTCTTGCGTGCTATTGTGAAACTGCTCACTCCTAACAGACTGTTCAATAACTGCTAACATGTGTTATGGGGCCACGAGAGAGCTCTGCTTATTGAACACACCCCTGGTCTGGAAGGGCCAGAGATGCCCATTCATGATTGTAGAGGTGTGCAGATTTGATTTTCCCTGGCCACTGTCATTGCACTATATTTAAAGATTAAAATAGCAGGTCGCACGTATCCACATATCAACGTTAATGGGGAATTCATATTAGCCATAATAACAATCAGGTTTTGCATACAAGTAATTTTTGAACATTTCTGCCTATATATAGCAAGAAATCAATCTGGAGCTCAGTTTTGACAAAAGACAGATGCTTAGGATGTGCTTCTTCTGAATTGCATATGAACTTGCTTGTGCTTGGATGGCAAATTTAATAATAGGCAGGTGTGCTAAGAGTTGACATGCATTCTTAATTACAGCTTAACACATTGAGAGGATGTGTGTTAATGAATGCTTCCTGCTCAATATGGAAAATGAGCATCTCCCACATTCCAAGACCTTTCTGACTTGCTTGACAATTATTTTTTGACAGTGGGCTGGTCTAGGATGTCTCATTTAAATATTTCACTGTTATGTTTCCAGTGCCATAAAAGGTTGTTTCCTTTATAGGTTTATCACAGTGTGGTACCACCATGCTTCATCAATTGTCTATAACAAGTCATGAAACCATGAGCGTTGTGAATGTCGTTGGATTTCCTTGGGTCTACAACCTTAGAAAACATTAACATTACATTGTCCACTACTTTCAATATGAGAAGTACTGGAGCTTTGTTAGCATGCTGCTGTGACACAGAATTTGAGTGGAGCACACCCTTAAATAATATTTAATATAAGTTTTAACTACTCTTAGTCAAACTCGCTCTTACTTCTAATTTACTGTATTCTTTATTTTGCTCTTACTTGAATTTGAACTTATTGTACTTTCATAACTGCTCTTATCTGTATTATGATATTCTGTAATGTGATATTTTATAATGTGATAACTTGTAATATGATACTTTATAATGCGATACTTTGTACTGTGATATTTTGCAACAATTGTAAGTCACCCTGGATAAGGACGTCTGCTAAGAAATAAATAATAAATAATAAAAGAAAAGAAAAAATGTGTCATGTTAGGGACTAACTTTAAATTCACTCCTGCTGGTCTTATGTGAATGAACAGACATCAATGAGCTGCCTTGCTCATTCAGCATTACTCCTTTAAGTAAAATGCACTGATATTTGTGGTTGTGAACTTGAAGTACGTGAAGAGGTGGCTTTGACCTTTTCCAGTAGGCAAGTTATTCAAATGCAGTCTGATGAACCGTTAGTTGATTAAATGTTAATGTATATTCAGTGCACTTGTTATTGAAAGTGATAATACCTGCAAAATTAAAGTGCATTTATTCATTAAGTCTCCAGTGTATATACCCGCCACTCACTGGTACTTGGAGGGAATATTTTAATGTTTTTATTTTGAAATATTCACAAATGTGATGTCTTGGCGTGGGAGATCTTCGCAGTTTCTTGTGGATAACTTGCAGAGGTTGAACAGGTCAGGCCAACCAGAATCCATAGTGAGTACAAATTAAGGGATTCATGGCTATGCACTAAACACAGGGTTATCTTTGCTGCTCAGCAGTACGGTTCAGAATTTAGTAGCTTAGTCAATTAAATGTAGGGAGACAGAATGACAGCATAGTGAGCAAAAGTATAAGCAAATACAAAACATATAAATAATACTTTTTCTGTTTTCCCTAAGACCCTGTGAACTGAGCTAATGTGCTTCCCAGTTTCAAGTAACTAGCAAACACAAAGTCAGGGCACCCCTTTAGCAATACTAAAATAAATGAAGTTTATATGAGCAAAGATTTCAATTTACTGACTTTTTTCAGTGTTGTGTTTATGAGGCTTATTAGCCTCTCTGATTGCTATATCTGATCGTTATTCAGACTTGTGTTGGTGCAGGGTTGTTCCTTTGCACGCCCATCCGAAGATAAAGGAGAGCCCGGGACAGAATGCGTTTAATAAGTTTACAGTTTTCTAGTAAAAAAACTAATCTGAAAGAAGTAGGTCCAGCTACAGGACAGCAAAGTGTAATAATAAGAGCTGGAAATGTGTCACAATACCATGTCTCCTTTCATGTATCTTTCATCCAGATAGTCTTGGGTAACATGAAATGGTGAACCAGCTTTATAGAAAGGTTCCTGTATTAATCATTAAAGTGAGGCTTTGTAGTGATTGATTGAGTGTTCCTGCATCATATAAAGTCTTACATTGTCAGTGTTACATGATGTGGTTCTTTATGTTGGGGCACGATTGAAGAGCCAAGGGTAAAGTTCCTGAACCAGCTGAATAAGAATGGCTGTGTAAAAATACAAAACAGTGATTCAATGTTGCCCAAAAACAGGGCCTGCAACAGGTATGATTGTGATCTGACTCATACATTATTTAAGTCACAGTCAAGAAACAGGCTTTCACCAGGTGAAGTATGAGGTAGATTAATTAGGAGATGTAACTTTACATTTAAAAAAAAAAAATCAACTTAGGGGCCTATTGTCTATTGCAGTTGTGAAATAGTGACATCTGTGTATGCCCAACATTCTACAAACCTAAAACCACTTTCCTATGTTGAAATGCAGCCAATTTCTTCAGCATCTTATACCATTTAAGCATACCATTCAATGCTTCTTGCACAGCAAGTTTTCTATGTTGATAATAAAACACTGATTAGCATTTTCAATGTTTTCTGTATCTATTATTAATCTGTGATATACACATTCAAAATGTTGCTAGCATTTATAGATGCATTTATAAAAATGGAGGTGAGGACTGGGGACCACATTTAGACAGCTTTGTTTTACAACTTGGCTAACACTTATGACCGGTACTGTACTGTTTCTTTGGTTTCTTATGAATTGTCCACCACGCAAGATGGTTTGCAAACGTCCTGCACCAGTCACCATATAATATTTAATATGCCATTTTTATGGACTGGCAGACAGTGAGAATATCAGAAATAAAATAAATCTAGACTATTATTGCATTTTTTTACGCAAATAGAGGGCATCTGTAATGAATAATGTATAAATCTGCCAATTTATAATGATTATCCAGTCAACCTGCTGAACAGCCTCAGAAATGCAATTCACTATGCGTGTCTGTGTCATGCTGTAGGGGATTAGTACTCCTAAACTCCTCCGAGCATTGAGAGATACAGACTCCCAGTGGAGTTATTCATCTACATTTTTATTCTCTCTGAACCTACAGCTTTTCCAGACCGTGCTCAAGCGGCCAACAACAGTGAGAGCATAATCACTTAGAGCATCATTCCATCTGTCTGTTGCTTACTACAGCAGAATTATACAGCCCATAGAAAAGGAAAAAGGATCTCATCAGTTAACAGATTCTAGCATAACATCTTCTATTTAACCTCCAAAGGTTGTTTATATATATATTTTTTAAATTGCAGTCTTCACTCTTTATTTTTTTAAAAGGTTTAATTCCAAGTTAACATACAAAACTGACAAACAAACTTTTTTTTCTAAGTTCACTAATGAAACATTTTGATTGGTTAGTCTGTCCACCATCTTTTCCAGGGTATTAGCAGCATTTGCTTGGGGCATGTTGTTTTATTCACCAGTTGCTTTTCTGAGGACACCAGTTTGCATTGCAATTGGTATGATCAGGAAGCAACCAGTGAATAAAACACCATGCAGCTCTCTCGGGGCATACACAGGTTTATAAATATGTATGAAAGGGAACTATTAGAAGCAAAATATGTCTATTAAAAGATTTACGATTGTAAAATCCCTAGGATAACATTTTAATTATTCTGCCTCTATCCTTCTAGAAAATGGATTTTAAAAAGCTATGTTATCATTCCTTTAACTACAGAAGTTAAACAGCAGGCCAACTGCTGCTGCAAAAATTCAACTAGCTGCAAATGTACACTACTGTTCAAAAGGTTGGGGTCACTTAGAAATTTCCTTGTTTTCGAAAGAAAAGCAAATTTTTGTCCATTAAAATAACATCAAATTGATCAGAAATACAGTGTAGACATTGTTAATGTTGTAAATGACTATTGTAGCTGGAAACGGCTGATTTGTAATGGAATATCTACATAGGCGTACAGAGGCCCATTATCAGCAACCATCAGTCCTGTGTTCCAATGGCACGTTGTGTTTGCTAATCCAAGTTTATCATTTTAAAAGGCTAATTGATCATTAGAAAACCCTTTTTGCAATTATGTTAGCACAGCTGAAAACTGTTGTGCTGATTAAAGAAGCAATAAAACTGGTCTTCTTTAGACTAGTTGAGTATCTGGAGCATCAGCAATTGTGGGTTCGATTACAGGCTCAAAATGGCCAGAAACAAAGAACTTTCTTCTGAAACTCGTCAGTCTATTCTTGTTCTGAGAAATTAAGGCTATTCCATGCGAGAAATTGCCAAGAAACTGAAGATCTCATACAACGCTGTGTACTACTCCTTCACAGAACAGCGCCAAACTGGCTCTAACCAGAATAGAAAGAGGAGTGGGAGGCCCGGTGCACAACTGAGCAAGAGGACAAATACATTAGAGTGTCTAGTTTGAGAAACAGACGCCTCACAGGTCCTCAACTGGCAGCTTCATTAAATAGTACCCATAAAACACCAGTCTCAACGTCAACAGTGAAGAGGCGACTCGGGATGCTGGCCTTCTAGGCAGAGTTGCAAAGAAAAAGCCATATCTCAGACTGGCCAATAAAAAGAAAAAGATTAAGATGGGCAAAAGAACACAGACACTGGACAGAGGAAGATTGGAAAAAAGTGTTATGGACAGACGAATCTAAGTTTGAGGTGTTCGGATCACAAAGAAGAACATTCGTGAGATGCAGACCAAATGAAAAGATGCTGGAGGAGTGCTTGGCGCCATCTGTCAAGCATGGTGGAGGCAATGTGATGGTCTGGGGGTGCTTTGGTGGTGGTAAAGTGGGAGATTTGTACAGGGTAAAAGGGATCTTGAAGAAGGAAGGCTATCACTCCATTTTGCAACGCCATGCCATACCCTGTGGACGGCGCTTGATTGGAGCCAATTTCCTCCTACAACAGGACAATGACCCAAAGCACAGCTCCAAAACTATGCAAGAACTATTTAGGGAAGAAGCAGTCAGCTGGTATTCTGTCTATAATGGAGTGGCCAGCACAGTCACCGGATCTCAACCCTATTGAGCTGTTGTGGGAGCAGCTTGACCGTATGGTGCGTAAGAAGTGCCCATCAAGCCAATCCAACTTGTGGGAGGTGCTTCAGGAAGCATGGGGTGAAATCTTTTCAGATTACCTCAACAAATTGACAACTAGAATGCCAAAGGTCTGCAAGGCTGTAATTGCTGCAAATGGAGGATTCTTTGACGAAAGCAGTTTGAAGGACACAATTATTATTTCAATTAAAAATCATTATTTCTAACCTTGTCAATGACTATATTTCCTATTCATTTTGCTATATTTCCTATTCAAACTCATTTCCTGTATGTTTTCATGGAAAACAAGGAAATTTCTAAGTGACCCCAAACTTTTGAACGGTAGTGTATGAACATGCTACCCAACTGTGAATTTAATAAACTACTTTGCAACCAGGTTCCAACTTCCTTGTAACTTTATTCAAATAACCTGCATGGACATACACATCATCATGCTGTTTATTATTACTGAACACACTCCCTTTGGATTGACTTAACATTTGCAGGTATATGATGTTAAACATAACTTGACCAACAGCTGAAGGTGTGCAGTAACCCTGAGCTTGGGGGATGTCCATTTCAAAGCAGACAGAGTGGGGTATAATGCCATTTAAAGTGTGGAATTTTACATAAACACTAACAGTCAAGCCTTATCTGTGGTAGTACGTTTGAATAAACTCTCTGCAGTTTGAATGGCAACAGGCCTCCAGTTGTGTAAAACTAATGTGTAATTGTGTATTAAAAATGCAATTGTACTGTAACTATTAGGAAATTATTGGAGTAAATTACTTGGTAACTACTTAGCCATTTATATTTTACAAATGATATTGTAATAATTATCAAAACCAAAAAATGATCCTCCTTAAAGCATCATTGAACTCACAATGTAATACATGGTTATAATACCTGGTTATATGGTAACAACTATAATAATTACAATATAATTCCAGTGCATTTTTGGAAATATACATATTAACAGAAAGATGAGACATTTTATATAAGCAAAGAAAGTTTGAATGGAGCTGCATAGCTGCATGTTCTATCAAACTGCACAGATAAAAAAAATAAATCATTTGAAACCTCAATCTGTTTATGGTGATCCATTGAACCCATCATTTGGACTGTCTGCTTGTTATAAAAAGCTGGCTACAATTTTCAACAGTCTGTAACAGACTAGGCAAATTATAGGTATTGTTGAAAAAGAATGCGAGTGACATTTAGTTTAACACCTGTCAATTCTCTAAGCAAGACAAAAGGTGATATGGAATTGTTTTTGACAAGGCTGCTCTCAAAGTAGATGAAAATGCACTTTGTGGAATATTCCGTTTGGTTGTAAGGCTGCTTACAGTTATCACTGGATGATTGGACAGTGCAATAGTCAATTTAATTCTGAGACATGATGTCTGATGTTACATTTAAGGTTATGGAGAATCTATCAAATATATTTTATATGATGCAGTTATATTTTGTCCCATATTTATGCAGTTTATCTTTGCATGTAAATCTTATGAGTTGGGATTCAAAACTAAGACAGTTCCCATCTAAATTATTATTTTTAACTTGTTTTGTTATGTATACAGTATTAAGTACATAAAAATAGGATTTATTAAATATTGTCAACTAATTGCTTAAATCTCCTAAAAATTGACTTTATGCACTACTTCAACACTGGAACTGCCGTGGTTATACTCATACTTACAACCACCAGTACATTTTAAACACCATCAATATTAAAATGAAAGACACACTATCGGATACAACTCAAAAGTTTTATTCAAGCACATCATATCAAACATCTGCACAACCGAAACACTGTACTTAAATGAACAATTAAACATAAAAGGGTTTAATTTCTAACTTACCACATATAAAGCACTACTTCAAAAAATGAAAAACTATAATAAAATAAACATTTCAAAAGAAACTAGTGTGTAAACAGGTATATGCACATACAAAACTGTAAAAACAAAAGTCATTTTTAATCTAAAACGAAAGTAACCTATGATTTATCTTGCGTATGTGACACTCGCATCAGAATCCAGGTTGAGCTGCTGCAGCCTGCAGCGTTGCAGTTTTCTGATCAAAATTTTCTGCTGAAGCGCTGTGGCTAGCTTCAAGCTGAAATCTCTCCTACCTTGTACAAAATGAAGGAATTGATGGCTGCCAGGTCCAGTAGAGATAACAACATATATTGTAAAAGGCGGTTAATGAAAGTGTTAATGAAATGTAACTTTTAGATGTTCCACAAACATACACACACACAAATATAAATTCTAAGTAGTAAAAATGATATTTTATATAATTTTGTGTGTCTGTGTTGGAAAGGTAACCAGACAAACAAGTAGCTAATTCGCGGCGTAATTCAGAATCTGCACGACAACACGTGAATTAATTTCTCTTGTTAAATGTTTTTATCTTCATGGCAACACATGAAGCTCTCCTCATGATATTCAGAGTTGTTCTATTCCTACTTAGTAAGCAGACACAGACATTTAAATATCCCCTCCCCTAAATGACTATGAATTGAGTAATCTGCACTGGTATGGCCAATTTGCAAAGCAACGCAATTCCTGAAAAAGGCAAACAGGTCATGAGGAAAATCGTCATGACTTGTGCATGTAAAAGCTGCCATTGAAACTAGAAAAAAAAAGGATTCTTGTAATTGAAAATTATATAACCATACTGTCAACACAAATGTCAAGCAAAAATATAAACAGTTTCAATTAAATAAAAGAAAAAATGCACAGTATATCTTTGTTTGTTCAAAATATACATACATAAATGCATTTAGTACTATAGTATATTGGAGTACTTAATAGATTATGTTGACTTTAAGATTTACTCTTTGGCACACAAATATGTGTGCATATATGTGTGTGTGTGTGTGTGTATATATATATATACAGTATATATATATATATTAACACTTGAAAAGGCCCTTATCCAATCAGTAAACTTGAAGGATTTACTTTTACAACACTGCAGATACCAGTTTTATTATTTTGAATTGATAATTCATTAATGCCAATAATTAATGTATGCAAATAAGTAGTAAGAATACAGTATGTGACTGCAGTACCTTTTCAACATGTAATAATGTTATTTAAGACTGATCATGTGCTTACTCATTAGTAGTTTATTGTTTATAATAATAATAATAATAATAATAATAATAATAATAATAATAATAATAATAATAATAATAATCTTTATTTTTATATAGCATCTTTCATAGTGGACCACCATCACAAAGTGCTTTACAATATACGGGACTAGGATGTGTGAACTATATATCAGCTGCAGAGTCACTTACAACAACGTCTCGCCTGAAAGACGGAGCACAAGGAGGTTAAGTGACTTGCTCAGGTTCACACAATGAGTCAGTGGCTGAGCTGGGATTTGAACCGGGGAACTAGGAATAACTAAAATTTTTAGTGAGCTGACACAGGAAAAGAATGCTGTTTAGATAGAATAAAAAAGGCATTTATCTTAATCGTTGCCCTTAGCAACGTGCTAGAAGTGAAGTCCGTGGGGACACTTTTTACCTGTATTTCTTGCTGTTTGTCAGAGATAATAGAAACTCATGGGATAAACTGGTGGGTTTTAACTGTTCATTTGAAGAGAGCTTTAGTGGAACAATAAGATTGATGGGTACTGTAGGGTAGAATGATAAAGTTTGAAATTGATCACACGGGACACTAAAGCTGGACCTTGCACTGGATCAGCTTCAATGATGAATTATAGAACAAGCATGTGAACTAACATGCCTTGCAGCTATTAGTTAAAGATTAATGGCAAGGCTATTTGATCTGTTAAAGAAAAAAAAAAAACATAAAACATACTTCCATCTTATCTTAAGAGAGGTGGGTAGTAGAAGTTATTAAGACTACATTGTTTTTGCACATGGGCTGTTTCAATGAGTAATGCTTGAACTTTGAGCTCTCCATTATCCCCTTTGAGGATCATGTTTTGAGATCAAGGTTGACTTGCTCTAATAAGGAATGGAAGGTACAGCACAGTGGGTAACCAAGATAAAACTATAGTGAGAAATAAAAAAATGATTCAAAGGAATAAAAACGTATTACTAATATTTTTTAAAAAATGTAAGCTTTAAGCAGAGATTCAACTGGGCAGTAAGTAGAGTTAGTAATGTATACTGTTAATTGAACGGGGGGATGCAGTCCTTATGTTATTTGGTCAAGTGGCAGCCATCACTGAAGGATCCATTATTTTGTATCCCACCCCCATCATCGAATGCTACCCTGCCCATCGCAGGTCAGTATCTACAGTATGCTAAAAGCCTAACCTGGATGCAGCTGAGTTATGAGCAGCTGAGTGGTAAGACTTTTCCTGGCTTTTTGTGCCATCAAGCTGCATTATTAAAGTTAATTCAATTGTCATTTTGTTGTAAGGAATGTCCTCACTTTTGTGGCTTGAAGCTTAAACCATTACTATTTTTTAACAAATATGGGAATACGTATAGAATACCATTTGATGCCCAACTGTCAGATCCAATAAAGACTGTTTGCCAATGTTTAGTAACAGACCACCAGAAGAAAATAGAAGGAAAACAATTGCACCTCTCCCATTACCTACCTATTAACATTGACTTTTTTCCTCTACATTTTTACTTGAACCAATTTTAAGTCCCTCTTGGTTTTTAATCAGTTAATTGTGTAATGACACCTAGAAAACCTTGATGACCAAACGTTTTACTCTTGCTAGGGGTAAAACGTTGCAGTAGGTCACATGGTCTCAGTGAGTTTGAACAACACCACATGAAGTCATTAGGTACCAAGAAGCAGATACAAAACTAAACTCTTTCTATGTGGTATCTAATCATATCCAGTGTGGTAGGTTGCATGTCTGAATCCACTACTATCAGAGTTTCCAAAACCTCTTGGTTTAGAATTTGCCCACTACCACTAGCTGTGCAGAGCATTTTCCTTCCTGCAAACGGCGCTACAACATATGCTTTAGGTAGGGTGTGGGACTGTATGTTGCAGCCTACAGAATATGTTGTAGTATATAGAAATATCATCCTTTAGAATATTGCTTTTGGTATTTGACAAGATGCATAGCTGACTTGAAGTTTATCTGCTGGTAACTAAGTATATTCATTTCATTCACAACCTATTTGCATTTGTATGAGAATTGCCAAGCAAACAACAGCATGCAATAAAGATAGTTTAAGTTGGTGCTTCCTTCTAAGATGCAGGATCTATGTGTATTTTAAAGGTTTACTTGCAGCACTGGAAAAAGATGAGAAAATGCAAATGCCTGACGCAACAAAGAGTGCACCTGACACAACAAAGAATGTAAGAGGTAGCCACCTTCGAAATATACAAAATGTTCCACTTTTGTGATGCAGAGAGCAGTCACCAAAGGGACTTATCTGAAACCGCAAAACATATTAAAGTTGTCAGGAGTGAAGTTGAATTTCAGCTTGGATCTCCAGAGACGAGCAGGCTTTACACTCCTGTGCTTGAGCTGATAATTCAGTTTTGCAGATATAAACGTTCACTGCAGGGTGAATAAGTGTGCTGCTTGCAGCACAGAGTAAAGTAATTTAGCTAAGTTTGAGTTCCCTATTTACAAAGCGTTGTGATATAGTTTAGTAAGAAGCATCAAT